>JACCPG010011459.1:0-34543 GCA_016069955.1 Drepana arcuata
ACGTTCATAAATCTCAGGCGAAAGACAGCTGCCTTCTAGAAGTTGTCGGTTATTGTAAATATGAATATCCTCAATACGATTTAATTAGATTCCATTCATTGTGCATTTCTATTTTCTGAGACACTTACAGATATAAAAAATTAAAGAAACACTACAGAATATCTCCGTCTTAACACCACTCACATATAATAGACAAGTTGAATGTCAGTTGGAATACCATATCCAGACTCCAGACGTAGACTAATCTGTGTATCTTACTAATATTATAAATCTTACATATTAGAATTATCTTTCTTACTATAAGGCGTGAGGATATATTATATATAATATATAATATATCCTCACGCCTTCCCACAAGGGTCCCCGAAGGGGTAGGCAGAGGTGTATAGGTAATACCCACACCCATCTTTCTTACTAATATTATAAATGTGAAAGTTTGTAAGTTTGGATGTTTGCGGACCTTTAACGGCCAAACGGCTCAACCGATTTGGCTGAAATTTTAAATCGTGATGGCTTATACCTACCTAGGAATAGGACATAGGCAACCTTTTTTTCCAAAATATTCAAAGTTCTTGTATTATAATGTATGATGCTCTTTCACGGCATAGCGGCTGAACCGATTTCTAGCAGGAAAATTTCCAAAGCTACTTTTTTGAACTCCACGCGGGCGAAGCCGCGGGCATAAGCTAGTAAAATAATAATGTTTATCAATATTGCTCGCTCACTGGAGCAATATCTATAAAATTCTTACATCAATGAGCAGTGTTATCTGGCGATAAGTAAGTGGTGAGATATCCTTACTGATATCGTTAATCGTTCCGATTGTTATTAAGACATTTGGTTAAGTTGTATTTTTATTGCAGTATGATGGGATTTCTTGATAATGGGGGAATTCAAACACCACAAACCCAGATATGTTTAAATACATATAGTTTCATCCACGAAGCCAAGCCCCACCAATTTCTAGTCGGGTCGTCTAAGTCTATTGATTGTAGTGTGCGTATGCACTCGAAGGTAATCAGTGTGTACCGATACTACTCAAACATTAGTGGAGGGTTGCACACTTACACAATAAACTATGGGGAAGTAGGGCGCGTCTTCGTGGATGGCATTATCTGTAGTATATAATTTACATATTTACATATCATCACGCAAAGCCCCTAACGGGTCGCCGTTAGGGGCAGAGAGAATAGAGCCCCGGTTCTCTCTAGACTTACTAACCGCTCTCTCATCATCCGCTTTCATCACAATCTCTTCTAGTCTGAGATATTTGAAATGATGAACTTATGACGGTATCATAATTTTCTCTCAATGTCTGTTTTCGTCAAACGGCTTGGAATAAACTCCATGTTGAAATTCTCCCCAGAGAGTACAGCATGTAGTTCCTTAAGAAAGGTGTGAAAATATTTTTGCAGGGTCGGCAACGCGCGAGTGATACCCCTGGTAATGCAACCGTCAAGGGTGGCGGTCCGCTTACCATGAGGTAGGCCTCCTGCTTATTTGCCACCATATTGGTGTCAAAATTATCTCTGAATCCTTCTTAAGTCGCTGGTAATAATACCCATACCACCTGCCCGGTAACTCGAATACTAATAAGCTGTGTCATCTCTTTGGAATCTTATTAACTTGAAATGACAATTGATTGCACAAGTCATACCAAGTCCTGGAACTTCTTGAGAAACCCTCCAGACGGCAGAAGCAGTTATTGGTTCCGAAGACAAACAATGCCTCGTCAATGGAAGTTTAATGATACTACGGGTTCCCACAGGAATGGATCGTTCGAGATATTCCGCGACTTTTCACATCTCAATCCTTTAACTCTATATTCCTATATTCTCACGCCTTCCCACAAGGGTACATATGCCTTTAAATTGCTTCTCAGTCGGGCTTGGAACTTGCGATCTTTGTGTCGCAGGCAACTTACTCAAATTACGGCATGTGTAATGCATGTGTATAAACAATTCTTAACTCTAGAATCATCAGAACACTAGCAACTCACTTATATTCAAATCGAGTTCCACCACCATAGTACTAGGTAGTACGAAGTTAAGGTCACACTAAGTCGGGACGAAAGGACTAAGTCCGGATTAGTCTGAATTAAATTAAAATAATAGTATTAGTACTTGTTTTCAAAATAAACAAGAGATTTAACTGTAACTGAAATAAAACTTTACTTATTATGTACATTGATTCAATTAGGTTTTTTTTCTTTTATCTTTGGAGCATGCGTTTTGGGTATTTCTGACTATACATACGTTCTGAAATTTATTTTCAAACTAGCTTATGCCCGCGGCTTCGCCCGCGTGGATTTCGAAAAAGTAGCTTATGTATTTTCCTGGTAGAATCGGTTCAGCCGCTATGCCGTGAAAGAACCGCAAACATCTAAACTTTCAATTTATAATATTAGTAGGATAGGATGTATGCAGATTGTTACATAAAGATGTACCTTTATTTCAGCGTAAAGTTCGTAGTGTAATCAATCACTGTATATTTGGAAATAGCCTGAGTACAGTCGCGATTGTAAACGCAACGTAAGTCAACGTCAACGTAAATATTACAGCTCGTAATACTTGCGTTGTAGACTATTCGAAACTACTCGGCCACAAGAGCTTTGTATTACAGTAGGTATAATGTGTATTATAAAACACCAACACAGTTCAATGAACTGTGTCGGGTCGGGATGATGTTAACTAAGTAGTGTGTTTGAATATTGTATGATTCTCGGCCTGGGCGGTGTTGCCTCAGTGCATTTTAGAACAAAGTACCAGCATTAATATTAGCGGGTGTGTCGCAAAATAAGTCACAGGGTCAGACTTGTGGTCAGAGCTCCTGAGACGGCCGCCTGTTCTTGTGATCAGAGCTCCTGACTGCGAAGCTTGAGGTCGCGGGTTCGTTTCTGAAGGCAGATATTTGTGTGATGAACGCGAGTATTTATACCTTAGTCTTGATTACGCAAATAGTAACTATCTTTTAAATATATATAAATTACGTGTCACGTTGTTTGTCAATGGACTCCTAAACTACTTAACCGATTTTAATAAAATTTGCACACCGCATGCAGTTTGATCCAACTTGAAAGATAGGATAGCTTACATCACAATTGATAGTCGGAATATTATGTTATTGTAAATTATTTGTCTATTATTCTTTACTAGTCACACTTAACTACAAAACACTTAACAGTTACCTCCAAACGATTCTAACAGATGGAGTCGAGAATGGCTTAGATTCCCAATTGGACCCAATAGGTGTTACGTGCAATTTTACTTTTTCACCCAAGCGAAGCTGGGCGGGAATAAAGGAGAGAGAGAGAATAGAGGAGGAAAAGGAAATAAAGGGAATAAAGGAGCCGTGGTTGCCGAGTGGTTCGAGTAGTTGCTTGTAACACAAAGATTGCAAGTTCCAATCCCGAATGTAAGAATGTTTTTTGAACTCAAGTACAGTGATTAGTCACACCACGAGCTTTACGGTGAAGTAAAGCATCGCGTAGAAACCTGCATTCGCTTGAAAAGAAATTCAAAGGCGTATGTATTCATAGTCGTGCTTGAGTAACGGCTACGGACTCCCCATCTGTTACGTTAGCACCTAAAATATATGTCTGGCGGAAAATGGGTGTGTGAATCGCACAGATATCTCCCCTGAGCAGCGAACCCACGACCTCATGTTTCGAATTCAGGTCCAGACCAGACGGCCGTCGACCGTGCCAGCACGTACTCATTCACGCCATTTGTTTTGCAGTTCTCGAAACTAAAATTTACAGTTAATGATTTTGCTCCCCAGCTCTTATTCACCGCAAGACGTGATGGAATACTTGAGGAACGGACACAGTGTGAATTAGGGTACCGCTTGCTGCAAACCCATTTATATGCGCTTTGGTCCAGCGGGGAACATGCTGAAAGATGACATGACTACTTATGATAATAATATAATATATCAACTATGACAATACCCAACAGCTACTAGAACTATAAATAGTGCCATAATAGAAAACGCGCCCCACTATTCTTGCTTATATTTTACAGTGTAAGTGTGCAACCCTCCACTAATGTCAGTATTATCGGTACACACTGATTACCTATGAGTGCATACGCACAATAAAATTAATAGACTCGGGTCATACTCTTTTTTCTTTTTTATACAACAAGAGTGGCAAACAAGCATACGGCCCACCTGATGGGAAACGGTTACCGTAGCTTATTTACGCTCACGATACCGAAGTATCACTTGCGCGTCGCCACTCTGTGTTTGGAGAGTTATAGTGTGTTGGCAGCATAATGGGTTTAATCCCTCTGCTTCCAACACAGTGTAACAATCCTCCCCCCTCCCCAAGGAGCTCATTACTGGAAACCTTATTCACCGCGTAGGAACACAACACAATAAATTGTGTTATTTGGCTACGGACTTCTATAAGGTGGAGGTCCTGCCCCAGTCGGGCAGATACAAATTCGAACGGGAAACCCGTTTGAACCCGTGTTCCTACGCGGTGAACAAGGTCTGGAAGCAGAGGGATTAGTCCTATTATGCTGCCAACACAGTATAACAGAGTTACAGCATGCAAGTGATACTTCGTTATCGTTAGCGTAAATAGGCTACGGTAACCGTTTCCCATCAGTTGGGCCATATGCTAGTTTGCCACTCTTGTTGTATAAAAAATTAATTGTGTGAAATTTCAGGATTCCGTATACCTTAACCGAATCGCGCTTGGCATAATAAATTTTATAGAATTTAAAAATGCATCCCACGGCTAGGAACCCCTCTCTGTGGGTGGGATTGATACGAGACGCGAATAGAAATCATAGATTGCCGAATGTATGAATAAACGATAGCATACTTTGTACTGATGAAAACTTACGTATGGTGGCCGAGGTGGTTAAATAGTTGGCAAAATGGTCCCAGGTTCAAACTTCAGAGGTCTATGCCAATGAATTTTAAGTTATATATATCCTCACGCCCACAAGGGTCCCCGTAGGGGTAGGCAGAGGTGTATAGGTAACCCATACAAATGCAATGCGCTACAATAATATATCCTCAAGCCTTCCCACAAGGGTCCCCGAAGGGGTAGGCAGGTATAGGTAATACCCACACACCCACTTTCCGCCAGAGGTATATTAGGTGCCAACGTGACAGATGGCGAGTCCATCGCCGTTACTCAAGCACGACTATACATACTACGCCTTTGAATGTCTTCTCAGACGTATGCAGGTTTTCTCTCGATGTTTTCCTTCACCGTAAAGCTCGTGGTGTGACTAATCACTGTACTTAAGTTCAGAAAACCTCATTGGTACAGTCGGGATTCAAACTTGCGACCTTTGCGTCGCATGCAACTGCTCGAACCACTCGGCCACCACGGCTCTTTATGTATGCAAAAACACTGATGCATTATATAGTATTGAGTACTTGTCCGTGCAATATTAAGACGCCCAGGCTAGGATGCCGCGGCGTTTGGCCAGTATTAACAAATTCCTATACCTAGAAACGGGCCATTGGTTCCCATCTAGTGCCATTCCTAACCCCCAGTCACTTCGACATGAGATAAAATTGGCTAGCCCACATTGTTCGCAAGTGAAAAAGACGTGAGTCGAGAAACTCGCTTATTCATAGTCGGTTATCCTACTAATTTATTAATGCGAAAGTTTCTAAGGATGTTTGCTCGTTTTTCACGCAAATAGTACTGAACGGAATTGGATAAAATGTTGTATTGAGATAGATTTATAGCTGGATTAACACGTAGATGTGAAATATTGTGAAGATTTGTGTATCTCTTCCACGCAAAAGCTACCTAACGGAATTGGATGACAGGCAATGAAAGAAAAGACTTTGATTCAGAGTAATTTGTAAATTTATGTATATATCTTTTCAAGTATTCCCACAAGGTTCCCGAAGGGGTAGGCAGAGGTGTACAGGTAGTACCCACACACCCGCTTTTCGCCAGAGATATATTTTAGGTGCTGACGTGCCAGATGGCGAGTCCATCGCCGTTACTCAAACACGACTATACATAGAAGAAAGATTGACGAAACAGATATACAAAGCAAAAGTGTGTGCAAGAAGAGGCAGAGTAAGACCACGTTCCAACTACCTGGATCAAATCGATAGGACGCTCAAGGACTCGAACGTCAAGAGTACTCGAAACCGACGAGCATGTATGAAGAGACTGATGAATGTGGACGAAGCGAAATAGGTATGTAAGTCTAGAGAGAACTGGCGCTCTATACTCTCTGCCTACCCCGTTGAGGACTTGGCGTGATGATATGTATGTATGTATAATTTTAAAATAATACTAACGCAACGAGACACAAAATACGGAATTACAAACGGAATATTGCCATGAATATCTCTACACCACCCAAAGGTTAACTGGTAGAGAATGCCTTCGGCATTAAGTTCGCCTTTGCAATAATGTTTGCAGGAAGTTTTAATAAAAAAAAAAAAAAAAAATTGGTCGGTTGTGTGTAGTGTTTGTGTGTTGTCGTCGGGCGTCCTGGAGGACCGTGATGTCGTCATCCGGTTCGATGACGGCATGTCTTGGAAGCCTTATCTTTGAGATAAAGGAAGGAGTGCATCGGCGATGGCGATACGACGGGGGGTTGGGATGAATTTCAGCAGAATTGAAGCGACGTTTAGACAGATTTTTCATAGCCTTTTTATTGTGGGGACTTTGAGGTCAACGTGTAGTTGACTGTTACGCATGTACCAGCCGGTTTCTCCGGAGAGCCACAGGTGACCCCGTGGTGGATTGGAGCACTTGCAGGGGGTCGAGTATTGAGCATTGACTTGCTATTCTGTGCAAACACTACACTCGCATGTGTCATGACTGGACTACAAAGTCAATGTGGGCCAATGATGTGGGCGTACAAATAGTAATTACTACATAGAACCAAACAATAGCTCGTTATAATTTTGATAAGCGACATCTTGTGTTAATGAGCTAAAACTACAGTCCTAAACAAACATGCTTACAAACTTTTACATTTATTAACATGTTGACAGGATTAGGGAAGTCGCGGGCGAAGCTAGTCGCCTTATATTTCCTCATTAGTCCGTTTTGCACGTCGAACTTTATATATTAATCGTCATACAATAATTTACCTTTTTCCTCGTCCGTTACAGGCCAAAATTGCGCGAATTCTATTTAACAGTATAGTAATTTACAACACCAACGGTAGTATGTCAGACTGTGACGAGATTAACACTCGTCCAATGTGCTAACAAAACGATAAATAAGAATCAATGGAATTTCATCTCTGTGTCTTCAAGTGTAAGTGCTAAATAAAAAAAAAACATTTTCTTTATTGAGATACATCAAGCTACTTACGAAAATTAACTTTAGGGAGACGTCACAGTTGGATACCAAGTCAAAAGTCCTCGGTAAGTGTCAAATATGTTTTTATATCAAGTGGCTTACGAAAATGAACTTTAGGGAGTCGTCACAGTTGGATACCAAGTCAAAAGTCCTCGGTAAGTGTCAAATATGTTTTTATATCGTGGGTTATTGACTGGCCAACACTAGCATTGGACAGAAAAAAGTAAAACACTTGGAAATCATGGTGGGAGGCCTTTGTCCAGCAGTGGGTTATTGACCTGGGAATCCTGGGATACAGAAAGACTGTGATGAAGGTCACCGCACATTAAAAATATTATATTATTTAACTAATCAGTTGTTAATCAGTTTCACACACGTATTTTTTTCTATTTTATCGATCGATGTATGTATGTTTATATCTACGTTTTTTAGTTTTTTATTTATTTAATTTCACAAACAATTTGTTACATTAATACATATAAGAGTTACATTTGATTGTTTTTATAAATATAATAATAATATATCCTCACGCCTTCCACAAGGGTCCCCAAAGGGGTAGGCACTAGGCAGAGGTGTATAGGTGATACCCGCACCCCCTTTTTCCGCCAGAGATATATTTGGTGCCAACGTGACAGATGGCGAGTCCATCGCCGTTACTCAAGCACGAATATACTATGACTATACATACGCCTTTGAATTGCTTCTCAGACGTATGCAGGTTTCCTTCACCGAAAGCTCACAAGAGAGAAAAGAAACAGAGAAAAAAGGCTTACTTAGATATATACAGATTAGATTCAAGTTTCTACGCTACATTATTTTGCAGAGCAAGAAGGATCAGAGGATACGGAGATCACAATGCAACCCCACGGCAGTAGTGATAATGATAAGGATAATAGGCTACTTATACCCCCCATGGGGAGAAGCCAAAGCCTCTACGACAATATTCAGTAAGTATATTAATATATATCAATAAGCATATAAAATATACATACATATGTGAAGTGTATACAAATGTGCGGCGTAACGATATTAGATCGTATCCGCAATGAAGAGATTCGCAAATCAACTGGCGTGAATGAAGGCGTGATTGTAAAGATGAAGAAAGGCATGTTACGTTGGTTTGGACACATAGAAAGGATGAGTGAAGAAAGATTGACGAAACAGATATACAAAGCAAAAGTGTGTGCAAGAAGAGGCAGAGGAAGGCCACGTTCCAACTACCTGGATCAAATAGATCGGACTCTGAAGGACGGGAACGTTAAGAGTACTCGAAACCGACGAGCATGTATGGAGAGAGTGATGAATGTGGACGAAGCGAAAGAGGTATGTAAGTCTAGAGAGAACTGGCGCTCTATACTCTCTGCCTACCCCGTTAGGGACTTGGCGTGATGATATGTATGTATGTATGTACATATGTGAAGTATACATATGTATATATATTTAAGAAGGTTTTGAAATTTGACATATATTCCCAAACACCTAATATACCTCCGGCGGAAAGTGGTTGTGTGGGTGTGTATAAAAAAAAACCTTTGACACCTAACATATAATATATTTTTATTCAAGAGATTATAATATATTTTTATACAAAAAGCCGTGGTGGCCGAGTGGTTCGAACAGTTGCCTGCGACGCAAAGGTCGCAAGTTCGAATCCCGACTGTACCAATGAGTTTTTTCTGAACTTAAGTACAGTGATTAGTCACACCACGAGCCATACGGTGAAGGAAAACATCGAGAGGAAACCTGCATACATCTGAGAAGAAATTCAAAGGCGTATGTATAGTCGTGCTTGAGTAACGGCGATGGACTCGCCATCTGTCACGTTGACACCTAATATACCTCTGGCG
Source organism: Drepana arcuata (assembly GCA_016069955.1). NCBI lineage: Eukaryota > Metazoa > Arthropoda > Insecta > Lepidoptera > Drepanidae > Drepana > Drepana arcuata. The sequence continues at coordinate 9,151 of JACCPG010011459.1, forward strand.
GAAAGTGGGTGTGTGGGTATTACCTATACACCTCTTCCTACTCCTTCGGGAACCCTTGTGAGAAGGCGTGAGGATATATTATTATTTATTTATTCAAGAGAAACCCCAAGGCGGCCAAGTCACCTAGAACACCTCCAGTATCACCCATCCCAGCGATCGCAGACTAATGTCTTCGGATCCGTTCTGAATACATTGAAATACGCGAAACCTTTCCGGCAGGGTGAGAGGCGCATGAGTAGGCTTAACACTCAACTGCTCGAAGCTGTCAAGATGCAACATCTCAGTGAAGTACAAAGGTGTGTTTCTCGACTTTCTCTACATGCTTAGTAAAAACAAAGTCGATTCCCGCTGAGGGCATATTTGCTTGATGAACACGAGTATTTATACCTTAGTCTTGGATGTATTTAACTTAGCTCTTATATCTTTGCCTAGTTACCATAGTACAAGCTTTGCTTAATTTGGAGCTAGGTCAATTGGGGCGGAATCGTCAAAGAAGAATAGAGCTCTTCAAGCACGGTCAGGATTCTAACTTGCAACCTTTGTGTTGCAGGCAATTACTCAAACCACTCGCCTAATACGGCTTTCTTTTTTCAATAAATAAAAGATATTAATCCCTGTTTCCAGATTGCTAGGAATTGGATCAAACCCGAATGCATCATGCCATGTAGACATGGTGTCCGCTTGTCACCTAGCAGGGTTGATGGGCGGACCAATCCTGTCCTTACTCCTAAAAGCTGGCGCCGAAAAGCTCAGGATCGACAGGCTTGGGCGGACTCCGCTGCATTTCGCGGCGTGGGCTGGAAACGTGGCAGAAATTGGAGTTCTGTTAGAGTTTCCCGAGGGTATGTAACGTTACTTAAGAGTCTAAAAAGAGCATAAAACTCACACGGAAACAGGGTTTCCTATAAATTATTAATGAGATAGGTTTATTATAAACTTAGTTGACAGTCATTGATTTTAATAACAACAATAAACAGTACTTAACACAGGCAGTTGTATAACTAACTACTTACAGATAAAATATTTGTCCCAAATCGGTATCCCGAGGCAACGTGCCAAGAAGACTAGCAGCATTGCCACGCTGGATAGCAATGCTGATTCTCTGAGCAAGATATGTTCCAGCCCGCTCACGCGAGGTCTTGATTAGACGAAGTACTTTGATCCTATGCTAAGCTTATAGAAAAATAAGTTAAAAAAACTTGTCAACTTATATTTATTTTATTTTATTTACTTTCATTGTCCCACACTCCAAGGTATCCCGTGGAGGATTAACTTCCGAATTCACGATAATTTAATGCGCTTCTATATTGATGCAGATCTACAAAGGAGGCTGGCAAATGGCATGTCACCAGAGCTGATGGACGAGATAAAGAAATTATGTGTAGAGGTAGACGGAATTATAAACGTGCGTTGCGGCATCGAGACAAAGGCGGCTGTACCTAGCGCTTGGAGGGACAATATTGAACACAACTGCAAGGCGCTGGAGAAACACGTACGTTTTATATTACTTTAAGGACTCCCAGAAGTGTTTACTACTAAGGCGGTGGCAGAGTGGTTTAAATAGTCACCGACTAAATAAGGATTGCAAGTACCAACCGCTGCGACTTGCTTCTTACTTGCGCTGTTATTTGTAAAGCTAGGTACCAACAGGATTTTTTCACATTACAAATGTTATGAAAGGAAACATATACAATTACTTAATGGAAAATCAGATGCTCCAGAGCTACACGTTATCAAGGCTTTTTGTGACATCAAGCCACAGACTGTTGACAGTGAGCACGCATCGCACAGTATCCTTGCTTTGATGGAAAGCGTTTTTCGTAACATTTAGACGCCAGCAATATCATAGGTGTCACAGGCGCGTTTCGAGTTTATGTTGGGTGGAGTTAATTACATGGAAGAACTGGCTCCGCTGCATAGCCCTCCCTTCCTTTCTAGTCTTGGAAACTCTCTCGAAACTAAAGGAACAATACCCTGAAGCAGCGATTTGCATGAGGTTTTCACGGTCGGACGTACAACGCTAAGCAAACTTCAATATCGAACGTTTGTATCTGTTGTGGGCACAACAGATACAAACGTTCGTTGACAATCTTCAGACTTGTCGGTCGATTTCGAGCACTACATTGCCAATGCCAATTTTTGTATTTACCAACAGGTAAGGTTTTTCAGCTTTTAAATACATTTGAGGTGACATCACGATTACTTAGTAATTTTACAACATTTTCCGTAAAGTGCAGACTTATTTTGAATGTGATTCACTGTCTTCGTACCAATTAGCTTCCAATTGTCTTCTAGTAGTCGTGTGTAGGAATATTGATAAATATGGATAGAGCGAAAGAGGGCTGTGAATATTATTTCAACCTTCTCTACGGACTAAATTGATTTATATGAGAAAGGTTCCATAAAATTTTAGGAGCCGTATATCCAATCAGGCTGGACACCTCTACACGCTGCCAGCGCGAATGCTCGTCACCAATGCGTTGCCGTACTCCTAGCTGCAGGAGCAGATCCCAATCTAAGAGACTACATTGGCAGAACGCCTCTCGACGTCGTTGGCTCAGCGTACTACAACAAGCAAACCATTGAAGCAAATCAGTAAGGAGCACTTTAAATCAATTTGATTTCGTTTCATAACACTAAAGTGGTAAACAAGAATACATCTATTAGTATGCAGTTATAGATACTGGCATCGTTGACATAGTTGTGATACACATGTATGAACATATATAATATATCCTAAACAGTCCATTCAATACACAAAATCGCCTATGAAGAGCGGAATTAGTTATGACGTCCCCCAAGGGCTACTTTTGGCCCACATTTGTTTTTCGTTTTTTATTAATATAGATATCTTCACACCATCCCGCAAAGGGGTAGGCAGAGGTGTGCAATACCCACAGAGGAGATATAGGTATTTTGATGCCAATGGATACGTCATCTAGCACGACTATAGAAACAAACGTCTTAGGATTTCTGCTCAAACGTATGTAGGTTTCCTCTCGATGTTTTTCTTCGCCGGTTTTTGTTATATAAAATATGAAATAGTTAAGCGTTATACTGAAGAAATCATATTTTACACTAAACCTTATTTAAGTCACATACATGAGTAATAATTATAAAAATAACGCACGGAGTTCTTCAAGAGGGGTGTGAAAAGGCTTTGGAAGGGTCGGCAATGCGCAACTTTCCCCTGGTTGCAAGCGTGTGTGTGCCACAAAGCATAATTTAAATCTATTTTAGCTTTGCAGAAACAATAAGGACAATTCTCCATTCAGACAAATTGGCAACACCAATATTCGCTCAGAATAATATTGTTCGACGTAACTTGGATACTCCATTACACACAGCTGTTCATTTGAAGAGTCTGGAAGCCATCCAAGAGTTGTTGGACGCTGGAGCATCTCACTCGTATTTGAACAGAGCTGGTGACACTCCTCTGCATGTGTGTATAAAAGAAGAACTGAAGGAACACTTACAAGTAAGCTTTGTGGCTTTAAACCTTTAAATCAAAATCTTCCCACCCACAAGGATCCCCGAAGTGGTAGACAAAGGGGTATAGGTAGTACCCACCCAATTTCCGCCAGAGATATATCTTTGGTGCCAACTCGACAGATGCACGACTATACATACCCCTTTGAATTGCTTCTCAAGCAATGCAGATTTCTTCTCGATTCCTTCACCGTAAAGCTCGTGGTGTGACTAGTCACTGTACTTTTAAATTATTTATTATTATTGTATCTTCACGCCTTCTCACAAGTGTCCCCGAAGGGGTAGGCAGAGGTATACCATCGCCGCCTTTTCACCGGCGCCGACATGATTTAATGCAAAACTGTCAGTTTTGCATGAAACCACCACCGTTTCCCAAGAACAACTATGCATACGTCTAAAAATAAATTCAAAGGCGTATGTATAGTCGTGCTTGAGTAACGGCGATGGACTCGCCATCTGTCACGTTGGCACCTAATATACCTCTGGCGGAAAGTGGGGACCTTCGGGGACCCTTGTGGGAAGGCGTGAGGATATTATTATTATTATTATAACTATGCATAACTCTTTGAATTTTCATCTCAGACATCCCTGCACGAATCTTGCAGTGTGGTTGTACTGCTCGGATGACTTGGTAACCACGAGAATCACGAATATTGCTACAGAACATTGATTGGTATAACATAATTAAGATTATTAGTGACGATTTTTTTTTATATTTTCCTTGACAGCTGCTAGCTAACTACAATTATGAAGAGTTGCATGTCCTGCCAGTCGACCTGAGAGACAAGGATGGCTACACGGTGCTGCACAGGGCCATTTTCCATTCTTGGAGACCAGGTGTCTGTGTCTGCTTGGAAGCTGGAGCCGATGTTACGCTCAAGGTACAAGGAACTAAATGTAAAAAGAAAATATTATGATTTTTTCTGTAAGTCCTGTCGTTTATAAAAACCGTAAACGGCTGGACCGATTTTATTGAATTTTTCACGGCATGCGTCACTACGCCAGCAAAAAGGTTTTGAAATTATGACAATGGATTATAAAATAAATCGGACTCTGAAGGACGGGAACGTTAAGAGTACTCGAAACCGACGAGCATGTATGAAGAGACTGATGATTGTGGACGAAGCGAAAGAGGTATGAAGTCTAGAGAGAACTGGCGCTCTATACTCTCTGCCTACCCCGTTAGGGACTTGGCGTGATGATATGTATGTATGTATGGATTATAAAACCTTACATATATATGGCATAATTGTAACTTTCCATTGTAGGCAAACAATGGCAAATCTCCTATTCACACAGCAGCCGCCCTGGGAGATGAATGCATACTCAACGAAATCCTAAGTATTACAAAAAACAGACAAGCGATTGACTTTCGCAATCAGCACGGAGAAACGGCACTCTTCACGGCAATCAAAAACAATCACTTGGAATGCGTCAAGCTTATACTCAAATACGGTGCAGACATACAAGTAACTTTGCCCAAAAACGTTAATGTCTTTCATATCGCCGCCGAGCGCGGCCTTTACGACATCCTGAAAGTTCTACTCGACCACGACTACACTATCACACGATTTATGATAAACTTCCTTACAACTAACGATGGACAAGGCTGCGGCCCAATACACTTCGCAGTTCTGAACAATCACGAAGCGTGCGTCAAACTGTTATTGTCCAAAAACGCCTACGTCAATCTAAAAACATCGTCGAGCATTTCCAAATCTTCAACGCCCCTGCATATGGCTGCGCAGACTAATAACGTAGAAATTGCGAAAATCCTGCTGAGATTTGATGAAAAAACCATTTATAATACTGATGATATGGGGTGGTTGCCCTTGCACGTGGCATGTCACAATGCTAGTAAAAGAGTCATTGTCCTTCTTCTCAATAAAGGTGCTGATCTATCATCGGTTACCAACGGCGATAATAACATGAACAGAACGGCTATTCAAATGATAGTGGATAACTTACCGCAGCCGACGAAATTTCTAGAAGAAATTTTTGATTCTTATATAACAATTAGTTCGAGCAGTATTCAAGATCCAAATTATACAATCAAAATTGACTACAGCCTTCTGGTGCCTAGTAACGGGGCCGGGAGGAATCAGCAAATGAGAGTCATCGAAGCGCTGATTGAAACTGGAAATACATATAACCAAAGAAAATTACTCCTTCATCCATACATTGAGAGTTTCCTCTTCCTTAAATGGCAGATGTTGTTTTACTTTTTTTATACAATAATAGCTTTGTATGGGATGTTCATAGCATCACTAACAGTTTACATCTTGTCAGAGTTTTTCTGCAGAGATACAAATCTATGTATCCCCACTTTGTTTGATCCCAGTATTTGGAAATATTTCGTTTATGTTACTGCAGTATTGATAATTTCACAGGTAATATTTTATTATTATTATATATATTATTATTATTATTATATTTTATTTTATTGTTTTTCATATCGTGATTGTGATGATTTTCGTCATCATCATCATATCATCACGCCGAGTCCCTAACGGCAGTTTTTAAATGTCAAATTATGTGTTGCTACAGGAAATGTTGCTGATGAACTTAGGCAAGAACTATTTATGTCAAATAGAGACTTGTGTGAAGGCAGCGTGTGCCACGCTTGCCGTCGTTCTGCCTTCGGCGATACTACATGCACCAACTGAGGAGTGGCCACGACACATAGCCACCCTAGCTTTACTACTTGCCTGGTTTGAAATGACGATCCTGCTTTCCAGATTCCCAAGATGGGGATTCTATGTACTCATGTTTGGCAAAGTTTCCAGTAAAGTTATAAAGGTAAGCAATTTTGGGATCATATTTCGAATATTGTTTAAAGAGCCTACTAGTTCAAATATTTAATTTATATAAATAGAAAAATAAATACATAGGACATCCAAGAATAAGGTACAATGAGTCATGTTCATTACACAAATATCTGCCCTCAGCGGGAATCTAACCCGCGACCGCAATTTAACCACTAGACTAGACGGCCAAATAGTTAAAACTCTACTAGTTAAAACTCGCGAGAGTAAACAAAGAAGTTTTTCTGAACAAAACAAAACTGATTTATAACATAATATTCTTTACGGTGAACATATTTGAGACCTGAATAAATTTGAGAATAAATCCAAAGACTTATAGAAAGTTCTTGGGAGAACGCGACGGATTTGCCATCAGTCCCGTTGACTTATGTACTTCTCCGAAAAGAAGGTGCTAATAAACCTCTTCATACTTTTGGAGACTCATAAGTGATAGCATGTAGATAAGACCAGAAAATACTATTTTCTTTCTTCTACTTCTAAGTCTGGTATATTTAAAAGTAAAATTGTATATTTCCTTTCAGATTCTATTAACTTTTGGGTTCCTTCTCATCGGTTTTTCTTTAAGCTTCATGATACAATTCCATTCTGAACGTCCGTTCGATGGTCCCTGGGCTGCATTTGTCAAAACAATTGTCATGATGACGTCGGAATTCGACTACGATGGCCTCATAAATGACTCAAAGACCACTTTACTGTTCATACGACTTATATTTCTTATGTTTCTTATATTAGCCGCAATAGTATTGATGAATCTAATGGTCGGTGTCGCAGTAAACGACGTTAATAATTTAGAAGTATTAGGTAACATAAGGCGATTGGAGAAACAAGTGGAATTCCTCAGGTCACTGGACACACTCGCATACCATAGGATATTTAAGAAAATAGCGCCAAATGTTATTAAAAATACCTTGAGAAATATAAGAAAAATGAACAATATCATAGAGTTGAAACCCAACGCGTCGAAAAACAACTCTTATCTTTCAAAGTTTCCTCCTCATATAAGAGATGGAATAGTCGCCAAAGTGATGCAAGATATTAAACATACAGATGAAATCAATCATTCACAATATTTTGTCAGAAAACTAGATCGGATATGTGACAGTGTTACGTCTATACATAGACTTATTGAAAACCCTAAATGTCAGGCTCAAAATGAGAATGTTCAAATTCGGAACATAGACAATGCTGCAATGTTAGATTTGAGGAACGAACTGACAGTTACAATTAAAAAACTACAATCCCCTTTTGAGGAACTGAATAATAAAATGAATTTGATATTAAAAAGGTTAGATAAACTTGACGGATTATAACGATTAGTAGGTAAATATGCTGGACTGTAGTGAAAAATAGCGTATTCAAATTTAAAAATATAAGGAACTATGGCGCTCTGTTTTTCAGCAATTTCTGAGCAAGTAACATACAATATCATGATATAAATCAAAATATTTTATTCAACGTAAGTTGAGCCATGGTGGCCGAGTGGTTCGAGCAGTTGCCTGCGACGCAAAGGTCGCAAGTTCGAATCCCGACTGTACCAATGAGTTTTTCTGAACTTAAATACAGTGATTAGTCACACCACGAGCTTTACGGTGAAGGAAAACATCGAGAGGAAACCTGCATACGTCTGAGAAGAAATCAAAGGCGTATGTATAGTCGTGCTTGAGTAACGGCGATGGACTCGCCATCTGTCACGTTGGCACCTAATATACCTCTGGCGGAAAGTGGGTGTGTGGGTATTACCTATACACCTCTGCCTACCCCTTCGGGGGCCCTTGTGGGAAGGCGTGAGGATATATTATTATAACTAAAGTTACCAAAGCTACCAAATAAAAAAAAATAAAAAATATAAAGAATAATAAAAAAAAAATTCTAGAGAAAACTGGCGCTTTATACTCTCTGCCTACCCCGTTAAGGACTCGGCGTGATGATATTTATGTATGTAAAAAAACAGAAATCATCATGAAATTGCGAAAAAAAATTAAGTGCCTGAAACCCGATCGAAGCACAGAAAATATATTTACTTTTAAAGTTGATTAAAAAATGTCATGACCAACGGGATAAATCAGACGACCTTGTAGCGTTCAGTCTGGTTACTACAATTGTAAAAATAAAACAATTTTTTTCTTACAAACAACGCAAGTTAAACAGTTATAACAAGTACTATTTTTATTTTTAACGTTCCCTTTTTCATTTCAAGGGCTGCAAATACACCATTATTGATTTACTCACTGGTAAGAAATGAACATAATGAACCACTTGTTTACTGTGCTTGGAATATGTGAATTTTCCAAGTTCTTCCCGAATTTTCACGTATGTCAATTTAATTAAATGAAGTTAATATGATCAAGTGATGATTTCTTGTGAATATATATAAGTACGTATATATATATAAGTACTATAAGTGTATATATATAAGTACTTTAGCTATTATTATGGCTGTCAGCTTATATATAAAGGTATATTTTTGTATTAAATATATAAAACCTCGAGAAGAATACAAAACAAGAGTCAATCACGAGTATTTTGATGTAAATACATAGAATATGTTTGCAATTATCATGTAATTTTACAATCAGGTGGGCTATTACTTAGAGTGGCAATATTTTTACAAGCGGGACGCTTACCGAATTTTGAATTGGTTATAGTAGGTAGGTAGAAATGTATGTATAAAAATGTGTGCAAAAGCTGGTATTTTTATCGTCTCTAGGGACATCGAAACAGCCTGTAAACGGAACATTCCCGCCTAAAGCGGATCGTATGGTCACTTTAGTTATAACAAACTATTCTCCAAGGTTTCCCCTCCGTAAAAATCAATCGATTGATTTTTTTTTCTATAATAAAACGTTCCTGTGTTGATCCAGCTTATGTTCTATCTCTGTGCCATTTCATCCAATTCCGTTGAGCAGTTTAGGCGTGAAAGGGAAACAAACATCCTCACACACTTTCACATTATAACATTTGTTGTTCGTGAAAGCTGGCAAGGTGGGATGCGCAAAACTACCCGCCTTGGTACATGCTAAGGAAAGTGGAGAAGGGCACTCGTACGTTCCACTGAAGAACAGTCCTTCAAGCACAGAAGAGAGTCGCCGGGAGGGCTGCTACAACAATAAAGTTAAAATTGTAGAATCTGTCTTGTTTTTTTTTATATTATTAAAATTCTGTAGCCAAATAACACATTTTTGTGTTGTGTTCCTACGCGGTGAATAAGGTTTATATGTTGTTGGCAGCAGAGGGATTAGTCCCATTATACTGCAGACACAGTACAACTCTCCAAACACAGAGTGGCAACGCGCAAGTGATACTTCGGTATTGTAAGCGTAAATAGGCTGCGGTAACCGTTTTCCATCGGGTGGGCCGTATGCTTGTTTGCCACTCTTGTTGTATAAAAAAGAAAAAATAATCCACGAAACCATTCCTCAGAGTGCATATTATCCCCTTTAATAATGTTGTCATTGTGTTTGCATCGTCATGAGGATATATTCTAAGCACCTGACAAACACTTTTAAAAGACAACTGTTCTATTTTCTGAGACAGGCCATAAATCAGCATAGATGTTACCTAAAGTATTAGTTACCGCGTATATTATAAATTCACTGGATGCACAATATAAACTAGGAAATTGTTGGATACATAATTGGGGTTTTCAATGAGCTGAGGCGTTCAAAAGTATGAATAACTAGAGGGGACTAATAGTAGGGGAGCCCACGATGCTAAATGGGGATTTACTCGAGCGTCATAGAGACCTATTGAGTTGCAAAACTTAGATAATAAGAAGAAAAAAAATTATATGGTATATACCTTTTCATCGGTGGGCAAAGTGGCTATAGATTTTTAAATATGTAAAAAAATATACTGTTGCATGGACATTCTCGAGCGCGTCAGATATTGATAGCATCAATACCCTACGTATTTTTAATAATTTGCGTATGTTAATTTGATCGTTTGCATGATGCCACACGCCAAAATTCGCCACTTTGAAATACTCAAGCGTGTCAGATTAAGGTAGGGTGAGGGTTAATTGCATCCTAAAAAGCGTGTATTCCACTAATCAGACAATTTAGAGAGAGTGACGTAAAACAAGGGGAGGGCAGCAAAGTTCTGATCCTGTATCCTTCACGAGCGGCCTTCCTTAGTTAACCGGGTACAAGGTATCCCCCTGTATATTAATCTGCCGCGCTTTAGTAAATCCCGAAACCCCGCTTGGGCTCCCCTACTATAAGTAACGTCGCTAAATAAAAATACCCAGAGAGGGCTGAGCGGCGTTTAAGATTATAAATAACCAGTGGGGCTAAGCGGCGCTTAAGATTATTTATAACCAGGGGGGCTAAACGGCGTTTAAGATTATAAATAACCAGTGGGGCTAAGCGGCGCTTAAGATTATTTATAACCAGGGGGGCTAAACGGCGTTTAAGATTATAAATAACCAGTGGGGCTAAGCGGCGCTTAAGATTATTTATAACCAGGGGGGCTAAACGGCGTTTAAGATTATAAATAACCAGTGGGGCTAAGCGGCGCTTAAGATTATTTATAACCAGGGGGGCTAAACGGCGTTTAAGATTATAAATAGCCAGTGGGGCTAAGCGGCGCTTAAGATTATTTATAACCAGGGGGGCTAAACGGCGTTTATAATTATAAATAACCAGGGGGGCTAAGGGCGTCGAGAAGTTTAAATTAGGATAGTAAGTTAGAAAAATTTTTTTCTTTCAGTTATAATTTACTATTATGAAGATAATGTGTAAATTGATAAAAGATTCCAAAGACGAATTTCTTGTGAGAACGGTGAGTGTACATTTACACATATTACCTACATATTATAGTTAGTGTATATATATATATATACACTAACTATATACTATAGTCTATATTCCCTATAGTATAAATGTGCAACCTTCCACTAATGGTTGAGTTTTATCGGTATACACTGATTACCTATGAGGCTCTCCCCGCATCCCGCGACCCCCTCCACTAGAAATTGGTGGGGCGCGTCTTCGTGGATGGCAATATCTACATTGTACATAGACGTTTACAGACCGCAAACATAAACTCTGTGAATCCAATCGTGGACCGGCTGATGGAGGATGACTCCGTAGAGGGCGTCATCATGACCAACGGAGATGGTAAGTAGAAGGGGTAGGCAGAGGTGTATAGGTAATACCCACACACCCACTTTCCGCCAGAGGTATATTAGGTGCCAACGTGACAGATAGCGAGTCAATCGCCGTTACTCAAGCACGACTATACATACGCCTTTGAATTTCTTCTCAAACGTATGCAGGTTTCCTCTCGATATTTTCCTTCACCGTAAAACTCGTGATGTGAATAATCACTGTACTAAAATTCAAAAACCTCATTGGGTTTTTGGTTCATTTGGTTGGTTCATAGTCGGAATTCGAACTTGCGCTCTTTGTGCCGCAGGCAACTACTCGAAACATTCGGCCACCACGGCCATTAATGACCGGCCACAGTCTAGATGGTAAGTAGGTAGCGCAATAGTTGAAATTTAATGAAAGTGAAAGAAAATGTTTTCCCCGCTAATGTCCTTACCATAGTATACCAAGAACGACAACAGAGTAGAAATTGGTCTAGAGATGCTAATACGAAAAAGTTAAACAACGACATATTTCATTCGCTCAATCACCAGGCACGCCGGTCCTAACAAATATGAGTGCGACAAGGGCAACGAACTATGGAAAAGCCTTCCATCGAATAGGAACTTTAGCACAAGCCTACATAAAGGAAGTGGTGAGAATATTTATATTTGTTTTAAATTAGACACTCAATTGAGTCATTAACCTTGTTGTCTATGAGTCATTTGTAAAATCAACGTTGCAGGCTCTACACCAGGTGTGTCAATTAGTTTTGTTAAACACGCAGTAAAATACTTTGGTTGTGACAAATTTCCTCCAGCATACAGATTGTATAAGGTAATGGTATTTAAAATGGTATTACCGCAAATTATTTTATTTTCAGGATATATTTGATGAAGCGTTGATAGTGCGTGTAAAGACCCGTAAAACTGAAATGTTGCTAGCTCCAAATAAAGAATTTAACATATTAGTACTTCAGCGAGCTCGTCTTAAAACGCATGATTCGATTATAGAAAAAAAAACAAAACCCAAGTGAAGCTGCTATAGGCTAAATAGTTTTTTTTATTATAAAATTAATCCACACATCGTCTCTTATAAAGACATTGAACCACAGCGCTAACCTGTGGTAATTTATAATAATAAAGCTTTTAGATAGTGTTAACCTTTTATTTATTTCTTGTCACTGCTACCACTCGTGCGAAAGTTATAGTGAAAAACAACAAGCAAACATATGAAGCAATATATTTGATACTAATTACACGCTGAAGCAGTTTAAAATATTATTTTTTATTTAAAAATATACACACTTTGAATGTATCATAGACATTGTTTTATTTCTCGTCTATTGCAAGTCGGTCTGACTCCGACCCGATGACATATATTCAATCGTTCATTCTTGATATTAATTCGTTCCTGTCATTAGATCGCATTCCATTCATCCATCGCTCAATAAGTTTTCCAAGAAAAGCGAGTAATTGAAAAGTTGCAAATGTGTTGTTTTTAATGACAAATAATACTTTCTAATACCGCGAACGTGATATTGATCAATTATGGCTGAGAAATACGATAAAAACGGGTATAACAGCAGCGATTTCAAACGAAACTCCAACCAAGAGCCAATTCATGACAATGAGCAAGAACAAGATGGCGAAGAGGGGGTGAAATTAAACGAAAAAGCCGGCGAATATATGCGCGAGCTTCTAAGTGAGAAAATAAAGCTGAACAATGCTAAATTCCCGATGTCGTCGCGGCTCATTGATCTGGGTAACTCTTTTTCTTGTTTATGTTGAAAACCTGGGTACAACCAGAATTGTTTATTGTTCGCCAAAGCACGTTGGCGACCTTACAGGTCAAATAACAAATTACTGTTTTGATTAAATTTTAGATAAAATGTAGACTTTATTATACTTAATTTGATGTAGTCTATGAACTCTCTAAGGCGTCGAAAGCATTCCGGGCTACGGCATTCAGACATATTCGAATCATTGCTCTCACCATCAAACAGTTTTTTTATATAATTACATAGATTAACGTTTAGAAGGCACGAAACATTTGTAGCATTGACCTGAAATTAATTTCCACATTCAGTAAACCAAAACATACAACTAACCTAACTGAACCTTGCTCAAGATAAGAGAATAATAACACAATATTTTTTCAGTCTAATGATAGTTCAATCAAACTGTTAACAAGCTTAATTTTGAATAGAGAACACCATTTACAGCCAGAGATGGAACAACATGGAGTTCTTCAAGAAGGGTGTGAAAAGATTCCTGCAGAATCGGCAACGCGCGAATGAAGCCCTTGGTGTTGCAAGCGTCCATAGGTGGCGGTAACCGCTCACCATCAGGCCGATCGCATGCTTGTTTGCCACTCATGTGGTATAAAAAAAACACCTTTTCTTAATTAAGTCTAAGTAATTTTTATGAGATCGGATAAACATTTTAATTATTATTCACAACTTTTCATTGACAGAGGTTTCTAAACTGCAAGCTTCCGGTAGGATACCGGTCAGAGATGCCAAGTATGTGGATGTCTACCGTGAGAAACCAACCAAAGTGACCGTAAAAGTGCTAGTACCGGTTAAGGAACATCCCAAGGTATGTAAGAGGCTTAAGTTTATGAAATGCATGTACACAACTACAGTGTACGGTGCAGGCTTAAAGCTTGATCATCGTCAATTAATAAGGTTTCGGAAGTCAGTGTTTTGCTACTAAAATTGCTTTATTACTATAGAAGTGCCAAACATGTGTACACATTCATGATAACCCAAATTGATGGAAAGCAGATACCAAAGCCTAATAGAAGCTTTACCGGAAATATTGCTCTCATGCACCAAAACCACCTGTAGATGATATTTAATTGAATATTGACAATTTTATGTATGAATAGTATTTTTATCTGTGAATAGTTTTTTATCTATCATGTCTTCCCAAAGAATGATATGTAGAATACAAACCCTCAGTGTGTATACTCTCTTTTTCTTCAATGTATGCAGATGCAATGTATGTATATTTCCAGAACAATGTGATTTTAGGCCTTTGCAGTCGCAAGCATTCGCAGACTACATACTACTGCATTTATTTTCACAATTAAAAATTTAAATTAATGTTTTTCTCAAATTAATGTTTTTCTTTACCATTAAGCCAGTAGTTAACCATTGTACTTGAGTACAGATAGTGCCATCCACAAAGATGCGCCCCACTAGACCACATGTGTTAATCCAGCAAATAATCTCTATGCCAAAGTTCATCATAGACTTCGGCATTTATTGTTTAGTAGGATTGATATATGATGATATATTGATGTGCGAAAACATGTTAATGGTTGTAACTTAAATATAGTTTAAATTTTGATTAGATGTAACTGTATGTTTTTCTATTAAAATAAAATATTAATGCCTTGTCCCTTATTTTTATTTTTTATAGTTCAACTTCGTTGGTAAGCTCTTGGGACCAAAAGGTAACACCATGAAGCAGCTACAAGATGAAACCATGTGCAAAATGGCCGTGCTCGGTAGGGGTTCAATGAGAGACAGGTAAGTTTAAATCACATAAGTTTCACAATCAAGAAATTTTTCTTTTTTCTGGCAACAAGGCTCTAAGAAATATACTATATAAAATACAAATAAAATAAATAAAAAAAAAATATTCTTAAGACCAATTCACACGTAAGGTTGGCGACGTGTGGCTCGGTGTAGCATAAATATGTTAAGCTTATATGGGAAGACGGATTAATGTGGATGCAGGGAGAGAGGTCTACAAGTCTAGACAGATCTAGTGCTCTAATTTCTCCACCAATGCTCAACTTTGTGTGATGTTGATATTGTACTCATATAAGAAACACGAAAGTTTTTAGTGTTGCTCATGAGACAGCTATGTAATGTTATGTAGAGCAAATTTCTCTATTGTAATGTTAATTGTCCAGACAGACATACTGTTTTGTATAACTAGCACTGTTAGTATGTAAGTTCTCAGTTTTTCAGTTATTCTCCTACTTGTTAGTATCTGGTTGAGCTGAATTTTTGCATTTACATTTATTTCAATAAACTAGATAAGTCCCGCCGTTTCAATCCCTTAAATTTGATTTAATTGGAACATTTCGGTATCCTATGTATTAATCCAACTCCAATATTCTGTCTCTGTGCCTTGTTTCATCCAAATGCGCTCAATAGTTTTTGTGTTAAAACGAAAACAATCGCATTTATAATATTTATTGGCTCTCTGTTTCGAATAAATTAGTCCCAATCACTAGTAACCCTGTGTATTATTTACCTAATAAGCGTCTCATTTAAACAAAATATATATCTTCCATAGACAAAAAGAGGAAGAGCTTCGAAACTCGTTGGACCCGAAGTACTCGCACCTCACAGACGAGCTCCACGTTGAGATCACAGCACTGGCCCCACCGGCTGAGGCGCACGCGCGCATCGCGTACGCACTCGCTGAAGTGAAGAAATACCTTGTGCCTGACACCAGCGACATGATCTGGCAAACTCAAATGGGACAGATTGAGAGAGGTATGAGTTCAATTCTATATATTGAATGTATGTGGAATTAAGAAATAGCTTTTGTCACTTGTCACACAGCTAGTGATACTCAATGGTTGACTTATTTTCATATTTGATAATAATAAATTTGATATATGAAATACCTTTAATAATAGATTTTCATCAGGCAAAAAAACAATAATTTTTAAATAATGATAATAATAATAACTTCACGCCTTCCCACAAGGGTCCCCGAAGGGGTAGGCAGAGGTGTACAGGCAGTACCCACACACCCACTTTCCGTCAGAGATATATTTTAAGTGCCAAAGTGACAGTTGGCGAGTCTATCGCCGTTACTCAAGCACGACTATACATACGCTTTTGAATTGCTACTCAGATGCATGTAGGTCTCGATGTTATCCTTCGCCCTAAAGCTTGTGGTGTGACTAATAACTGTACTCCTTTCTGAATTTAAAAAATATCTCTTACTAACACGAACAATGCCCTATGAGTACAGTAAGTGGGCCCATAAGTACCATAGCCGTGTGGCAGTGTCACATCACCTCTGCCATGTGCGGGTTGCTGTAATCAAGTTTTCTGAATTTAAAAAGATCTCACTAACACTTACAATACCCTATGAGTTCTGTAAGTGGGCCCATGAGTACCATAGCCGTGTGCCAGTGTCCCATCGCCTCTGACATGTGCGGGTTGTCCGGCAGATCGCAGCGGGCGACCCCCGCTGCTGGGTCGCGCGCCGCCGCCGGCCGAGCGCAGCCTGTACAGTGCGTGCACGGTCACCAAGCGCTCGTACTCGTACCAAGACCCGGTCGTTAGTAGTGTTGATGTGGCAGGTCGCGGGCCCCCCGCCCGGCCCCGGATGCCCCCCGCGCCGCGCCCGATGCCCCCCAAGACCAAGGTCATCAGCATCCTGGACCGCGCGCGCTCCGCTATGGAGTCCTACGGCTACGACGATCCTTACGCCGCGCCGCCGGAGCCCCCGGTGAGAGACACCTGTCACTACCATTGCTTACCGTATCATTACTGTGTACTGAAGGCTTGTTACGTTGATTTGAACATATGGTAGTATATGGATAGTAGTAGTAGTAGTAGTAGTGTAGTATATGAGTGCAGAAACGTTGATGGAACTGACAAAGAAGAAATAAAATGTCTACCTAAATGGTAGACAGACGCACTCACTTGCACAAATATACGTAAATTTTTTATGAGTTACGGCTAATTTCCGAAACGTGTGTGTGCGTTACAGTAGCCTCGTCGAATGATAAATGTAGACAAAATTTTTCCGTATAATTTTTTTCATATGATGCAGAAAGATATAGCAAATTTATTTATTTTTTATTGAAACTTCCTGCAAACATTAATGCAAAGACGAACTTAATGCCAAAGGTATTCTTTGGGTATTTTGAAGGAAAGCCACGCGATCGGAGTTACAAGTTAGTGAATGGTGGTATATATGTATATACGCGAACGAAGTGTGATATCAGGTAGTGAAATTGGTTATTGGTGCCAGTGCACAAGGTGCCAGCGCCGGTCTTAGGGGAGGGCAAGCGTGGCTACAGAAAATTGCCCGAAAATATACTAGTTGTCCCGTCCAGCTTCGCTTGGGTGAAAATATAAAAGCCACGGACCCAGTGGCGCCACCTATCGGTTCCAATTGTGGATCTAAACCATTCACGAATCCACCTAGTCGGTCACTACCAACCGGACCACAATATTTATAAATAAATAAATATAGATTAACAGAGTCATCGATCTACATTTGTTCACTCGGGCTATCCCAAAAAATCTAAAAAAATAAATGATTTCGATCTATATTTGTTCACTACAATCAGGCATCACAAAGAATCACAATAAATTATTTATTGGAAAACTCGACTGGAAAAATTGTAGTATGTATATATATTTTGCCCCGAGGCCTCCAGACCTCTAAATCCGCCATTGAATGTGTCTAATATCGGTTAGTGAACTGTGTAATTGGTCCTAGATCCGCGGGCCGCCGCGCCAGGCCG
This sequence comes from Drepana arcuata, assembly GCA_016069955.1. Lineage (NCBI taxonomy): Eukaryota > Metazoa > Arthropoda > Insecta > Lepidoptera > Drepanidae > Drepana > Drepana arcuata. Next base: position 27,068 of record JACCPG010011459.1, read on the forward strand.
AGCCCGATGTGTACTACGAGCGGCCGACGGAGCGCTACTACGAGGACGAGTACGCGTACAAGGAGCCCCGCGAGTACAAGGCCCGCGACGTCGGCACGCGGCGCCACTATCGCCCGGAGCCTTACGCGCGCAACAAGTACTCCAATTAACTTATACTTGCCTTCCTTATTGCCCGACCACTGCATTTTGGAGTTTCAACTAGGTAAAGACACACACGCTTTTTATATTTATGATCTTATTTATATATATATATAGTGCCATCCACAAAGACGCGCCCCACCAATTTGTAATCGAGGGGGTCGCGGGTTGCGGGAAGTATAACCCGACTATTCATTGTAGTGTACGTGTGCACTCATAGGTAATCACTGTGTACCGATAATACTCAAACATTAGTAGGTTGCACTCTTACACTACAAACTATTGGGAAGGATAGTGGGGCGCGTCTTCGTGGATGGCAATATCTGTTCTAAGGCGACGAGCAAGCTAATGATAAGAGGTTAGCTATGAATGTTTGCAACTTTAAAGGTATCGCTGGCTCGTTGCCAATATGTTTAATTCCTTATTGTTGTCTCTGATGTTTTAAGAGTTAAGTTTTTTTGCAGCCAAATATATACGTTTATGATTGAGTTTACTACATTAAGTAGGTACCTACTTGTTTCAAACAATATTGTTTTAGCTTGCCACAGTAGCTGTGATAATAGCCATTATTATTGTTACCTTTTTTATATAGTTGTCCTTAGAACAATTTCCTACCTTATTGCATTTGCATGTTCTATGACTGATTAGAAATACGTTTTTAAATAGATTAAATATTATTTTACTTTTGGCGCAAATGTGGTAACTAGACAACATAGATACATGTACAGTAATCCAAAAATAACCTGTATAAAATGTCAGCCCTGAACAGGATCAAACTAATTAAGACCCTTAACTTCACAGACCGCCACTATCTGGCCGTATAATATTATATTTTATTAACTAGCTGTGCTCGCGACTTCGTCCGCGTGAAATAGTGACTTTGGGCCGCATATTTTTTTTGGATATATCTTTTGTTTTACTTTTGGATGATGTTATGTGAAGCTTACCACAATATATTGGTGAAAACCCTATCTTAATCGGATAAGCCGTTTCTGAGATTAGCGTGCACAATCGAACGCACAGACAAACAGACAAAAGGACTACCAACCAGTGTTTTGGGTGCTATTTGCGTTGATAAAGGTCCCAATAATATCTTTTCTCATATATCTTCCATGTACAGACGGCAATCCGTAACATTTTTATTATAATATGTATTGATTATTAAAAAGGCAAATTAAAGAGTGGAGGTAGGCAGTGTTGCGAGAAGTCTCCTGCTGCTAGGCGATTGACTGGTCATCTGTTACATTGGTACCTGAATATATCAATCTCGCGAAAACAGTGTTTAATGTCGCCCCTGCCCACCCTTCAAGGACCTTCGGAAAAAGATGATAAACTGAGTTAATAATGTCTTTTTTATATTTTCAGCTCTGGAGTTGTTAAAAAACGCACTCAAAAATCGGGTGAGTACTAAACTTGTGTTGCGTTCAAATGGAAAATAAATTTAAAACCGACAATCAAACAAGCAGAAAAATATTTTAAAATTTCTGAAGACTCGAGCCGTATCCACCGGCCACAAGTACACTTATGTATAACAATTTCTATAAATATTAAAAACGTGAGTTGCCTTCACAAAATATCCTGGTTAAAATGTTAAGAAGAAAACCTTATGTTGAATGACGTAGGCGTAGGGAAGGGTGTTATGCGATTGCGCAGTTTTTTTAAAGATTTTTATCACACTACGACAAAAATTTGGATGGTTAATTTATCCGGAAATATTTTAAATTGTATGTTTAAAAATAAGTTAGATAAAAGATAATTTCAAACAAATTCAACATGTTTTGATTTTAATAAAACACACTACCATATATATAAGCAATAAGCATAAGCATAAGCAAACTATTTCAAAACGCAAATATTAATAAACACGAGAAAAATAAAAAGAAATGTCTTCGAATAATAAAATGAAAAACATGTTGAAGGATCTTTAAAATAAAAATTGTACTATCTATCTTTCTGTGTGACTTGAAATAAATTATTAGATTTAAAAGACCCATCTTTAATTTTATAAATTTTAAACACCCAAACATATTGGTCTGTATAATTTTAACGCTACAGAATCTATACATAAATAAAGTGCATTAAATGTGCGATTTCCATAAAACGACACGAAACACAAAACCTCAAATTCCTGGTCTTTACAAAAACACAATTTTCAGCAAATGAGTATTCTACTCGAATAATTGACACTTAATTACTCAGAAATACAAAATCCCATTCAGTGAATATAAATATGTATATCTCATGTATAAGTTACAAACATTACAAGGAAATCATTCATAAATAACTGTAATGCATTGTAATGTAATGCACATAACTTTGTTAGGTTCAATAATATCCTATCTTAAAAGAACATGAAGAAACAATGAAGACTGGAAGACTGCCATCATTGAAGGTTAGTGACAATTGAATATTAACGTAGCACCGAGTCTTTTCATCTCAAATGTCAACTATCAACTTGACAGGTGATTTGCCGCCGAAATAGTTGGCCGCGCTTTCAGTGGGCACGACGATGAGGCGGCGGGTTCCGTAGTAATAATAAACGCACATGAGTTATAGACAGGCTGGCTCGTCTAGAAATATCGCACTCGATAAAATAGAAAAGAAGAATATTTCTTCATTGTAATTATGTAATAATTGAAAATAAACCAAAAGACAACAACTGGATTTTCTGAACTTGAGTCTTTTTCATATACCAAATTAACGACATTGGCTTACCGTATTTGTAAAACGTTCGTAGTTTGAATGTAACATTTACTCACTTGTTTATTTATCCCCGGACTTATCCTGCTATTGAAGTCCATGTCCGTACTGAGTGATGACAGCAAGCGCCCCCGCCCCTCCGTGCCACCGCTCACATACCTAAGGCGCGGCCAACTAGTGAGGTTTCCCATGCTTATGGCTTTTCGACCTGGGGCAACTAACGCCAGAAACCCGTGACATTTTACCCCTATAGATTCGCCACTTACTACAAATTAGGTGGTTGAATTCCTTCTAACCAGGTAGCACATTTTCATTTTTAATATATATGTCCTCACTTACGGCTTCCTAAACTGACGTGGATGATATTAATAAAGATGATACATTTTTAATATGGCTGTTTTATTATATATGTTTCTTTCTTTTTACACCAGATTACCCCAAAATGTGTTGTGTCAGTATTGAACTCAAAGGGATAGGCTGTATAGTACAAGAGACTATGCATATTTATTATATACCATGGAGTTTCTTGCGGGTTCTTCTCCTTGGAAGCGACCAACCCGAAACGTGCTTCTTTTTCGACGTTTTATAAGTGCCCACCTGGGCCTATGTGAAATAAAAAGATTTTGATTTGATTATACCATAGACGTGTTACGTCAAGATTATTACGTGCTATTAGTATATAGTCAAATTATTTACAACCAAGGATTTATAACACAAAAAAACTACGCCAAACGTAAACCAAGCAATATGAGGAGATATAGATTTGTACAATTAAATGCACCAGTTGTTTACAAAATATTTATTAAGTCTCTTAAATAAAAATAATAACCGTCTTAGTGTGAATACTACATATCATAACAAATTACTTACACCTAAATGGATATTCTTACTATAACCTTAGCACGTAAAATATTATAAATAGACAAGCAAGTTATTCAAAAGTGGGAAGCTCACTGACGCGAAATAATGTGAGTATAGTTATGTTATTACAGCTTAGGACTAGAAGAGTAAAAATCATGTAGCAACTCAATATAGCTATTTATCATCTGGAAAAAGAGATACCAACATTGCAAAATTGAAGTGATTGGGAGAGTTAATACCTACCATAGATTTATGCACATACTAGAGAGAACATGTAGCTTTCATATTTAAATATACTACTTTTGAACTCTACTAAGCTTTAGTTTTGCAATCTGTAATCTCAGTGAGTAATTGTGAAAATAATTTCAATAAACAATGCAAAAGTTGGGATAATTTTATGATGAGTTGCAATCAAGTGCGTTTAGTCTGATGTGTTTTGTATAACTATAAGAATGAATTCACGGTCTGGAGCAATCAGAATCTCGTGTCTTCTGCTCCTCAGGCGCAGAAAGGACAGCTCATTTGATGAATCCTGCAAAAAGGTAACCTGTACACATCCTGAATCCACTTTCATCTGGATCCAATTCATATTTTATCCTAAATGTGAATTTACTGCTAGAGGTGCCTTTGGTCTTACCATTGCAGTTGAAAAATGCAAAATACAACAAAAAAACTGATGTCTGTAAGGTATTGTAACCATACAACTAATTTAATCATGGTCAAAGTCAGGCACCTTGCCTGAAGGAACTAGTTTGACTTGCATCACAAACCATTTATGCAATGTTTATATAAATAAAAATTAATCACTAAATGTATTGCTAAGTGCAAAACTCTAAAATGGCTGAACCAATTTGGATGATTCATCTTTTGTGTTTGATAAAGTCTGGAGAAGGTTCTTATGGAAAGAAAAAAAAATTGATATATGAGGAAATAAGTAAAAACTTAAATTTTCTTGACCTTTTAGGTGGTATGAAGTTTGCCGGGGCTGCTAGTTTATAAATAAAAGTTAAAGGTTTAAACTTGACTGAAACAGAAGAGTCAAAAAGCATAGCTACTGGTCTGTTGAGTGGATAGGTTTTTTTTGTTTATAACTTACCCTAAAGTTGACTTACAAGGGTTGGGAGGCATTGCTTAAGATAAGTGATTAACATAATGACAAGAAGTCCATACCATTTCACGAACAACATTTCTTGCTTTCTCAGTGAGCTGACCAATCAGACCCGAATATAAAACCGATGTTGCGTTATCCAGAGAACTTTTGATTGGAATACCTGCAATGTTGCATAAAGAGCTTGAGAAAGAACATTTCGGAATTTGTATAAAGTTCCAAATCGGTGTGGTTAATTCAAGTAGCTATGGTAACTAAGAAGTATTGAACAAACCTTCATGATTGACTATCACTACGCCCATTACACCTTTGTGGGCTTGAATCCGTTTGATAGTATCTTCCACTTCAGTCGCCTAGAAGGTAAAATCATTTGTCATTATAATTACTAGGATTTAGTCACTCGTAATTTAATACGTACCATTTTAAACAACTTCAATATTACTTGATTTCGGTGAAGGATCCAACACCTATGCTATGTACATAGATTATATTGTATTCAATGCAGTTGACGATGACAACTTTGTCATACTACAGAAAACGTCATGACCGAATGAATATATGTTTTTAATTTCATGACATGGATCCAAGTCTTTCAGTCTATTATTTAAACAAGAATTAATCTGATTCACCATAGACAATATATCAGTCTGTTTTGACTTTTGCTTTGATAACTTTTATAACTCTGCTATAGGTCTTTTGAATAAGTCGTTGGACTATTTATAATTTGACAGGTTTTATCCGTGCAAAATATTCGAAATGTTAATATCTACTCTTGCCGTTCCCATCCTTGTGTCCGATCAAACCTCTCAGATCTCTATTGCATTCTAATACTCAGGATCTCTACCTACACTTTACTAGTTAAGCTGACCAAGCTGATGGCTCTGTAGTTTGAGCAGCCAAATCGTGATCCCTTTCCTTTATAGAAAAGCACGATGACTGCTCGCCTCCAGTGGTCCGGAACATCACCCATTTTCCAGCAAAGGTTGCATAGCAAATAGATGACGTACCAAATCAGTGAGTAGGCCCACTGTACCTGTTAACCATATTATCTTCTGCTGCTTTCCCATATTTCAGTCTTCTGCTCCTACAACCCCTCTCATACTTATTAAGAGACGGGGCATAACGGGTTTCCCGTTTGAATTTGGAGCTGCCAGACCGTGGCAGTATCTCCACCTTATAGAAGTCCGTAGCCAAATAAAACAATATCTGTCGTGTTTCTGCGCGATCTATAAGGTTTCCAATATTGAGCTCCTTAGGGACGAAGGGGGCTGTGGAGCAAATGCCTCTACTGCCAACACAAGATAACTCTCCAAACACACAGTGGCAACGTGCAACTGATACTTCGGTATCCGTAACCGCTTTCCATCAGGTGGTCTATATGCTTGTTCACCACTTTGTTGCATTAAAAAAAACTAATTTTAGCCGCTTTAAGATCCTCGACATAGGTAAGGGATAAATAAAATGTCTATTAACTACGTAATAATTTATTGAAGGCCAACACGTCGCTATCGGCTCGAATGGCTACTTTTGTACATAGTAATATCACAAAGGCGAACATAATATCAATTTAAAGCTATCTTTTATTAACTACGACATAAGGTCCAAGTTACATTGACAGCGAACGTTCAATCATCGTACATATAAGAGCGGAACTCTTGTCGGCGCACTGATACAACTCCTTCTATTTGACTCTGACCAGCGCAGTATTGACTTTTTTTTTATTCACTTATCAGAAATAAATCTCAACCATAGACAAGTTGGTTTGTCTGTGGAAACTGACGAGCATGTATGAAGAGACTGATGAATGTGGATATGTTGATAATGCGAAAAGTCTAAGTCCAGAGAGACTTGGAGCTCTACTCTAGAGAGGCTACCCCGTGAGTGACTCGCGTCATGATATGTATGTTACTTCATAATAATGTCTCTGCTCAATACTTTCGCTTACATGAAAGACGCGGTTGAGCTTGATAAAAGTGATTATTTATCATTAAAATCAATTAAATCAACAGAAACTGTTTATACTTATACAGATAGATATATACTTAAATACATAGGACATCCAAGACTAAGGCACAAATACTCGTGTTCATCACACAGATATCTGCCCAAAGGGGGATTCGAACCCGCGACCTCAAGTTGCAAAGTCAGGAGCTCTAGCCACTAGACCAGACGGTCGTCAAATCATATCATAAGAGATGACATCTGTCAAAAATTACATATGGTTGCGCTTAGAGCGCTATACTTCAATCAAATATATTTTGACATTAACACTGGCCAATGTCGAGCCGTAGAGACAAAATAATGTTAATGTAACTTGCACCTTACACCCAGTATACAAAGCTTAAAACTATATAATGCCATGTCATTATGCTAAATTGATGCCAGAAATCTATTGAGATCCTTCTAATGTTTTTCTAGTCGAGTTTATCAGAATTACGAAATAATAAATGTAGGTATATATGTATATATATTGCCATCCACGAAGACGCGCCCCACTATCCTTCCCAATAGTTTATAGTGGAAGGTTGCCTTCCACAAATGTTTGAGTATTATCGGTTCACACTGATTACGTATGAGTGCACACGCACACTACAATTAATAGACTCGGGTCCCCGCAACCCGCCACTCCCTCCACTAGAAACTGGTGGGGCGCGTCTTTGTGGATGGCA
>JACCPG010011460.1:0-168867 GCA_016069955.1 Drepana arcuata
AATCCCGACTGTACAAATGAGTTTTTCTGAACTTAAGTACGGTGATTGGTCACACCACGAGCTTTACGGTGAAGGAAAATATCGATAGGAAACCTGCATACGTCTGAGTAGAAATTCAAAGGCGTATGTATAGTCGTGCTTGAGTAACGGCGATGGACTCGCCATCTGTCACGGTGGCACCTAATATACCTCTGGCGGAAAGTGGGTGTGTGGGTATTACCTATACACCTCTGCCTACCCCTTCGGGGACCCTTGTGGGAAGGCGTGAGGATATATTATTATTATTTATTATTATATCTTTTTTATTTTTTAAACAATGAAAAGTGCACTTTATCGTACACACAAGATCGTACACATTCAATATAATTTGACAAATGTCAAAGATTATATGTACCAGGGTACCATGTCTTTATAGAGCTGCAGCACGACAAGTAATTCACCTAATAACAGTTTGTGTATTATAAGCGTATAACGTGATTGCCTAGCATTAGCCGCGTGTCTCCTCTTGGTAATTTCCTCTAGAGCACGTTTTCCCATTTATATCTTTATCTTAATTCGCATCGTTTACACATTATGACAAGGAAAAAATATATAAATTAACTATTATTATTATTATGTTTCTACGGGAAAGTATTTACGAGTAACCGTAAGATATCATAATGATAAAGGCTATACAAAAAACATATTGCAAGCAATGCAATGCGAGTAAGATATGTCACAATTCATAGACATTATTTTCATCTAGCTTTTTGATTTATCAACGAGTCACCGAACCCAAGCAGCGCTCAAATTATGCTCACAGTCATTAAAAGACAAATACATTGTCCTGTGGCTGTAATTCGTGGATAATTTGCGGATGTCGCCGAGAACTGCGTCCAGCGATGATGGCCAGCTATTACCGTAATTGTTTTAAATACAATACCTATTGATACAATGGGGTGTTACAAAGGTAATGCAATGGTTATGTGTCTTCTGGCGTGTATGCTACGTTCAGTCTACACTTTATTAATTTGACTTTGACAATTCGCCACCGATCTATTGCATTTACCAGGCATCCATGATTGATTGCAGGTCTTGGCAGCACTGGCCGCTCAGTCAATCAACATCTCAGTGGGATTCTGTCAAGGCTTCTCGGCAGTTCTGCTACCCCAGTACACGCACGAATATCCGACAGTATCGTATGAACAGAGCTCATGGATAGGTAAGTTCCTCATTGTTTAAATAATAAAACTTTGACGTCATATCGTACCGTAATACAAATATACGTTACCAGCTATCAAAACAACCCATCCTAACCTATGAATCAAGTGAATTCTCACCGAACTTGACCGACGCAGAAAACAAAGTGTTGATGTTATATTATAAGACTTGCTTCCCGTGCCAAGAGATTTGGAGTCAGGTCAATGAATGTGCTGAGAATAGTAGCATTACGAACGAGTAATACTTACATGAACCAATCGAATGGACAAGACGTCACCCGCGCGTTAGCTAATTGTGTAACGCCATTCAATCAGGAAAGATTCGATTCGGCACATATACGCAATGAGCCTGTAGACTGTAGTGGCCATAAAAATGCAAACATATCAAGTATGTAGCGCACATTCCTCGATAAACATTACGCTATTTGCTTTGCTCCAACAAATAATATAAAAATATAAACCGCAAAGAAATAAATCTACACGTTCTATAAACATGTCAACATTACAGACAGTGGAAATATCAATATTGTTCTGTAAATATGTATACAGAGAGTGTGTCAACAGATAAGTTGGGATAGCTGATTCTCTGTACAATGGCACTTTTATTTAATTTGATAAAATAGGTGTGTTTGGTCGCATTTAATTCATACATAATAGGTTTCAAATCATATAATGCTATAGCCACAGGCAATACAACAATTACAAAGATATTTTGTAATCTACATAAATACATATAATCACGTCTCTTTCCCGTAGGGGTAGGCAGAGACCACTTCTTTCCACTTGCTACGATCCTTAAATACTTCTTTCGCTTCGTCCACTATCATTATTCTCTTCATACATGCTCTTCGGTTTAGGGCACTCTTGACCCGACCTTTTTTCAAGACGTCCCTAATTTGGTCTAGAAACTATATGTCAAATCTATATGTTAAGATATGCGTGAGACGTGACAAAGTTCCATAATTTAATGCTGAAATGTTTCTTCACAAACTCAATTTAGGTGAGGCGTCAATCAAGTAGATTGTTGAGGGGAAAACTACCACAACATTGAAGCGAGACAACCTCCTATATTATAATGTCGCCCTAGTACATTGTTAGCACATAGGGTTCCACTCGTGATAAAATTATCGTATTTATGTACTACATGGTATACGACGAAAATGGTAGGCACGTTAGTACCTTCTACGATATTATGATCTCCTAGTACATGACCTGATTTCAGTTGATATTTTTTTTACAATATATTGCGTGAAATTATGAAAGTTTATCTTGTCTGCAGCTAGTTTGGGAGTGATATCAAATCCCATCGGTGCGCTACTGGGTGGCATGATGGTAGACGCTGTGGGCAGGCGACTATTGCTGCAGTCTATTGTACTGCCCAACCTGGTGGGGTGGCTGGTCATCGCATTCTCAGAAACCTACGTATTTCTGTGTGTCGGCCGCTTTATTACCGGATTCACAATCGGTAGGAATAGTTTTTACCAAGTTTCTATTCTAAAATTAGGATGCACTGATTATATATTTTAAAATATCCTTACATTAACATTTTTACACCTCCTGGAGATGTGAATTTACTTCGAATGTATGTAACATTAGAAGTGAAGAATTTTTTAATTCTTCTTGATTTTAATTTCAACGGAAAATAAATCAGATCTGTTTAAAGATTAGACAATATCAACTCCTAGACTTTTTTGGTCTCCTAGTAATTATTATAACAATGGAATAGGCAACTACATAATTATTTTGTTTTCATAACGAAATTTGCCGAATACTTAAATTAGTCCGGAACATTGACTTATATGGTTTTTCATCTTTCAGGTATGTCAACTGTGTCGTATATATATGTAGCTGAAATAACGACGCCCGAGAAACGTGGAGTGCTGAGCGCTTTAGGACCTGGCTTAGTGTCCACGGGAATATTTATAGTGTACGCGTTAGGAGCCTTTGTGCATTGGAGAAAAGTCGCCGCCATCTGCGCGGGATTCTCCCTACTGACGCCTTTCCTCATGTACTTCGTGCCGGAATCTCCGCTGTGGCTCGCTTCCAAAGGCCACATGAAAGAAGCGTACAATGCCATGTTCTGGCTAAGGCAAAACAACAGCACGGCTCAACAAGAGCTCATGGAATTCACCAAAGATCGAAAAATAGGCGAGACGATGTCATTCCGAGAGAAAATGGGACTTTTCAAACGGAGAAGCGTTCTGAAACCGTTCGCGTTGCTGATCGTGTTCTTTATATTCCAAGAGATGTCTGGGATATATATCATCTTGTATTACGCGGTGGACTTCTTCAAGTCGGTGGGCACTAGCGTGAATGAGTTCACCGCTTCGATCATAGTGGGCGGAGTGAGGGTGTTCATGGGCGCTGTGGGTGCCTGTTTGATCAATAGCTTTAGAAGGAAAACACTAGCGGCCACTTCTGGTCTCCTGTTGGGCGTGGCAATGCTCGGAGCCGCAGTGTGCGACAGCCTCAATGGACCACCGCTGGTTAAATTAGCTTGCGTACTCCTACACGTGTCATTCAGTATGGTCGGCTTCCTACAACTGCCATGGATCATGTCAGGGGAGCTTTACCCGCAAGATATTAGAGGTGTCATGTCTGGAGCGACCGCTTGCTGTGCATACGTCCTGATCTTCTTCAATATCAAAACGTATCCACAGTTGGAGAATTTGTTGACCAGCAACGGCACACTGTATCTATTTGGTGGTTGTGCTCTTTTGGGAGCTGCGTATTGCCAATTCTTCCTCCCCGAGACGAAAGGGAAGTCTCTCACTGAGATTATGAGGCAGTTTGACGAGAAGAAGGATGTAGATCCCGAAATTGGGTATTGTAAGGAGAAACGAGACAGCTTGGAAGGTAGGCCAGTGCAAAGGAGGCATAGCGCGGGCGCCGCGGTCTGCTTGGAGAAGACTGACTCGTTTATAAACGAGAAGTCGCCACATCGCGATTGAGCTCTGTGCCTTCATGTTAGCCTAGTACTTGGAGGCACACCTTATAGTTACCAATGAGTTTTGTATTTGTACAGTTTGTAGGTTAAATGTAGATATTGTTTTGTGAATTTGTGATCAGTATTATAAGTCATAAGTAAGAAGTGTTATTCATGTTATTTTTTATTTAAAGTGAAACATTCCATTAGTGGAGGTAGATTTTAACAAAGTGACGACATACATGTTAGTGTAAGATATGATATCAATGTTTTGTCTAATTCTAAGTACAAACAAAATACATGGCATGGACGTTTAGACGTGATTGTGATTTTACCTAATTATTTACGTACTAACTAATGTAGCTGCTAGTTATTGTAAGAAATATCCAATGAGGATACAATTAACTGTTATGATTTCGAGTAAACTGATGTTATTTGAAACAGGGTTGTTGTATGTAAATAAATAGGTTAACCTTACATATTTAATGTGACTCTGTGATGGATGATTGTGAGAATAAAATAAGATAAATGTATTTGTTTTCTATGCTTGTTTCATTTTATGTGAGGCCAATACGTGGAATTTGGCACAACGGGCAGCGCTTTGGGAAGACGTCAATTGGTTTGGAGCGTAAAAGTTATAGCATGGTCGCTGTTTTCCTAATACCCGTGACCTACCCGAAACCTTAGCGTCACACTTTATAGTACATCCAATAACATTCCAGACTGGAGGCTTAGTATGTTCATTAAGTATTACCTATATGTACTAATTAGATGCGAAAATTGGTGAGGATGTTTGTTACACTTTCACGCAAAAACTTATGAATGGAATTGGATGAAATTTGGCACAAAGACAGATTATTAGCTGGATTAACGTATTAGGGTACCTGTGTTTTATTCCAGAAATAATAAACTACTAATACTCGAGCAAACCGCGCGGCAGAGCTAGTATATATTTCAAAGTAAATAACCCAACAGATAGGTATTTCTGATAGTGTAAGTCCTCTCGTAGCTACTTATAACATATTATATCGTATAAGGGTGTTATAAAAGTTACGATATGATAAAAAAAATATATATTCCAACTTTCCAATATGAAAGCTATGTACAAAACCTAGCAATGTTCGTGCTTCGTCTCCTAAAAGATTTCTGTATTAGAAGATATTTTAGAAATTATTTTATTATTTAGAAGAGCAATACTTATTCCCCAAATATTATTTTAAAAATGTTTGACTTTTACATAATACAACTAACGCCATCTGTTTAATAGCCGTCACATTATTAACATCGTTATTGGAATCGTAAAGGTGTTGGGATTAGTACGCTAAACTTTGTATAGATGGCGGCACAAGTAGCGTTACGAGTAAAACTAAAGAGTATTTGAAACAATACCAAAGCTCATCACTTCTTTTACTTAGTAGACAAGTACAACTAGCACTGACCTGGTCTGCGGTATTCCATACTTGATGCCGACTCCAACTCTTGGCAAAGCTTTGATCACCTTCTTCACCGTCGCTTGGTCGGGAAATGCAAAGAATATTGATGCTGGAATAGTACAAATAATGCATTTATAATTGCAATATCGATGGAATTCATTCATATAATTTATCTTACAATATGTGTAATTCCAGCGGAAGGAATATGAGTATAGTTCGCCTAGCCATGATGACTTTAATTCATGAGATACCTTCGGGATTATCCAATCCCTAAACCGAAATGATACAATTCAACTTTTATGTACACTTTAAATGCGTCCACCACTTTTCTGTGGTGATATATAGCAAAAGGATTTAAACCCGATTAATATCGCAGCTATACGACTGAGGCCTAAACGCCATGGGCCAAATCTAATAATAAGCTTGTGTCCGAGTCGTCCGACTAGTCACCTGAGACCAAGAAGTACCAATCCCGATTGTACCAATGAACTTTTTCGAACTTAATTACATTGATTCGTCACCGACCGAGCTTAGCGTTGAAGGATAACATCGAAAGGAGAAATGCATACGTTTGAGAAGAAATTCAAAGAAACAATATCTCTACGTAAAGGAGGTTCACATAGACTACACACTGCCTAGGCTGTGTAGTCTATGTGAACCTTTCGGTGACACTTGCGAGTAGGGTTGCATATGTAGGTATACAATAAGTAGTCAAGTATGTACTCACTTCTGCTAGCCAGGAACATCTCTATGGCGACGTTCTGCAGCAAGTATCGCCGCGAGAAGATGGCGCGGACCTCGCTGAAGTACCATTTCCCGTGCAGGTGCTCGCAGTACTTCAGCACCTGGAATGATTGAGAGAAATATATTCATATAACTATATATATTTCTAAATATATATATAAAAGATTGTGATTATCATCGCATATAGTGCCTAATTCATACCTGCGACACAGTTTTATACTAAAAGCAGTCATTAATGCATTTTTTTTAAATATAGTATTTGTTATTTTGAGGGCAGATATTTGTGTGATGAACAGGAGTAACCTACCTTGGACTTAGATGTACTATGTATTTATGTAAAAAAAAAAGTTTATACCACTAGGGTGGTAAACAAGCATACGGCCCGCCTGATGGTAAGCGGATACCGCCGCCTATGTACGCTTGCAACACCAGTGAGATAGCTCGCACGCTGCCAACCTTGCAGGAATCTTTACACACCCTTCTTGAAGAGCTCCATGGAAAGTCTTCAGGGAAAACCTCAACGGGGAGTTCATTCCACAGCCTGAGCGTTCGCGGAATGAAACTCCTTTGAAACCCGGCAGTGCGAGACCTTTGTGGTTCCAAGCTATGGGGATGAATTCTCCGTCGATGGCGAGAGGTGCAGTGGTAGAAGTTTGGAGTGTATAGATAAGAATGTATACCGTTGTCTAGTTTCCACAAGCTTTGCTAACTTTGGGATTTTATATTATTATTATTAATTCGTGTCGTATTGTGTGGTCCTAATAAATAAATAAATAAATAATCAATAATAGTAAATGATAGAGATATTCGATTTATCAATATAAATCAATACATTAATGGACGTTTTCCTTCATGAGATTCTTTTGAAATTGTACTTTTCATATATAACAACCGTCGGGCTCCACTAGTTTAAATTATTATCTAGAAAATCACGATTGCAAATTCGATTCCGGCGGTCTGAACTATTTTTTTTTTTACTTAAGTACATACATACATACGCATATATTTTACACACGCAGTGTCCATCACGGGCAGAGGGAATAGCGCGTAGGGAGTCGGTGTGACGATATCTATGTACAAAATAAAATTAGACCCCAAAAAATATCTAAATACTTTTGCATATCCATACAGATTCATGTATGAAACATTATAAAATACAGAAATAAACGTTAATGCGATAAATGAAACATTGAGAAGTGCTTATTAATTTATATCCCTGTTCTAGAAGGGAACGTAATAATTTCATTTATTCTCGTGTAGAAATAAAAGTTACTTTGGTCGGAATAGTGCGCAGTCGTAAAGGGCGAGGTGGGTCGTAAAGAGTTCGTTAGTACAATAATTTATATGTACAATCGTCATGTAAATCAGTCGTGGGAGACGACCGCTGGAGTTTTAATGTTTGTCCTGACTTGTTCCTACATTTAAATAAAACCAATCAGAACCTATAATTATCTGAATGTTAATTACTAGCGGTTTCACCGGCCTTTTTTGATTAAAATCATGCTTTTTTCAATATATAATGATATATATATACCTAAGTACATTGATTAGTCACACCACGAGCTTTACGGTGAAGGAAAACATCGAGAGGAAACCTGCATACGTCTAAGAAGCAATTCAAATGCGTATGTATAGTCGTGCTTGAGTAACGGCGATGGACTCGCCATCTGTCACGTTGGCACCTAATATACTTCTGGCGGAAAGTGGGTGTGTGGGTATTACCTATACACCTCTGCCTACCCCTTCGGGGACCCTTCCGGACCGGGGGACGTGAGACCGGGGCACGTCTTCCCGTGGTGTGACTAATCAATGTACTAAACAATGTAATCAACTTGATACAGTCGGGATTCGAACTTGCGATCTTTGTGTCGCAGGCAAGTGCTCGAACCACTCGGCCACCACGGCTTGTTATAGTTCTATATATAGTAGTTTTTCAATATATGCTATGTATAATTCCAGCCAATTCATCCATTGAGGCTTGGCGTGATTGATACACAAACATCCTACAAACTTTCGCATTGACATAATCAGTGGAACTAAGCTTATCTCATTCGATTCCATTTGAATTGGGTTCGGTCCTTCTCGTTTTAAGACGCCAAAACAGTCTTGTCTTGGGTAGTCTACTATTCTATAAGCGTAGCTCGTTCTTCATTTTTAGACACGGTTGTCCACTACATGGCTTGAGGCAGCTTCTCCTGGCAGGTTTTCTTTCTTGGAAACGGTGATAACTTTAGTTTATAATAAGTATATGACGTTCAATAAGTGTTCCCTGTGT
This sequence comes from Drepana arcuata, assembly GCA_016069955.1. Classification (NCBI taxonomy): domain Eukaryota; kingdom Metazoa; phylum Arthropoda; class Insecta; order Lepidoptera; family Drepanidae; genus Drepana; species Drepana arcuata. The sequence continues at coordinate 8,578 of JACCPG010011460.1, forward strand.
CCGTTACGTTGAATATAATATTAAATTATTTTGATTTTGAAGACGTCCTCTGCTTATCATGTGTTCGGAGATTGCTAGTACTTAGAACTCTATATAAGCGCATATTATGCATATTTCTATATAGGTACCCATTCCAGTACATTGTGGAACAACCATTTATGACACATTTTTGTTGAGGTTGTAATGGTTTAATTTTAGTTTGTACGCTAGATGGCGCTGTCCACTTTGGAATTATTATTACTGAATCGCGCTACTATTGCGTATATATTATATACTCGCTTTGTACACGAATTAGGGACTCATTTTAGAATTTTTCGTTGTCGTTTAATTATGAACTTAATCCCAGTACCTACTCGAGGAAGTCGAGGAACAGAGCATTGGTCTTTCAAACTCAAAGGGATTTTGCCGCTTATTAATTTTTTTTTATATACTCGTAATTTATATTTTTTTACAACCGAATATTCCATTCTCTTCAAAATACTCACAATATGAATTTATCCGATCAACAAATTATGTATGTTTACAGTCATTGCACCAGAATGAGTCCAGTGTGTTGTGTGAGGGTGTGTCTGGTCCAATTGTAATGTAATTTGTCAACCTACCCTCTTACAGTCTGCATTACTAGCTGAGGGGGTGACGGAATCACAATCTCTGTTATTTTCTGATTAGAATGGGGTGGTTCTTCATCGGGATACTGTGAAGAATCACATTTATAGTAATTTAAGGACATCATTTTCTGTTTACCTAAGGTACCTTCTTTTTTGTTAGAGGTTACCGCCGCCCGAGGACGCTTGCAACCAACCTGCAGTTATATTTTCACACCCTTCTTGATTATTCAAGAAGGACGTGAAAAATACATATATGTAAACTCTGCTTGCCTGGTACTTTCTTGATTCCCCATACACAGTACTAATAATTTTGTTTTAAATCTTCATGGCACGTAGCCGTAGTCCGATTTAGGTTGAATATTTTATCTGTTTGAAGTTAGTTATACAAATACGGTACAATAGTGATGTATCCAACCAAAAGCAACATAGCAAAAAAAATGGGTGTGTACACATATTATTGTAAATATTCATAAATTAATTTTATAGTCGCATTCTCGTAAGCAAATTAAAGTAGTGCGTAGGTAGCCAATTAAAGTTAAATTTTAATAGGGAACAGTAAAAAAATCCGTTAATTGGAGGGTAGTTAATTCAACACCTTTATAAAATAGCCCATTACAAAAGGTAGGCAGAGGCTTGGTGACAACTGGCCGTTATTTACATATCCCTATCTGCTTTGTCGCACCTTGTACAAGTAGCGATAGCAGAAGAAAAATAAATAATAAAATAAATCTAACTTACGTACAACCACCTCGGTACTATTAATCAAGCCAGCATCAAAATAATTACACAGACATAGTATACATACATTAAAAGTATGTGCTTATCTACGCAATGAAAAGATTAAATGACCAGAGTAGACTCCGCCATACATATCTTCGGGTCTTCCTACAAGGGTCCTCGATGCGGACACCTTTTCACCGGATACATATATACATATTTAGAACATTCAATAATATTGAATATGCTATTCAAATGTGCATGTAATACTTGCTTGCTCTTAGCGTACAGTAACGATCTACTATCAGTAAAAAAAATGGTGAAATAGAAAAAGATACCTACAAGTAGTGTGTGTACACCCTTAAACTTAAACACCTATTCTAGAGCTCGTATTACGTTTGAACCAATGTGTTTTCTCTGCGCACGGTGCGTGTCGGTTTTTTCACAGTCCCTAATGGGCACGGTTGTCACTGCATCGGGGCCTTATTTACGGACGCGATAACCATCTCGACTCGCCCTCCGGTTGACTGCTTTGGATTATATGCTAGCCTGGTACCTGTGCCAGGGCGTACTACGGATGTGCATGGCGCTTTCAAGTTTCAGGAAAATAGTTCAGTATCTTGTACTACACATATTTAAAAAAATCTAGTATACGTTTCCCTATTCGAACAGTAAAGATGGTTGAGTAGCTTAAGTTGTAACTTATATTATCAAGATTGCAGGTTCAAAACGTGGTCTGTACCAATAAGTTCTACCGAACTTAAATACAATTATTTGTCACACCTCGAGTGTTATGGTGAAACAGGAAACTGGATACGTACGAGAATATCTTCTAATATATGTAAAATTGTGACTGATAGACGGCTACAGATTTAACATCTTTCACATTGGCTTGAAAATATATTTCTATCGAATATAAGGCATATCACCTCTGCCTACCCTTTCGGGAACTCTTCTGGGGAAGTATAGATAACAATGTATACAATTTAAACGAAAATGTAAATATGCTAAATCCTTTTCAAATTTAAAAATGACTAGGAGCACATAATGTAGAATACACTCATTAAATTACTTGCAAATAAATCACTCCACATCACGTGTGCCGTTCTCACATTATAAATGCCTGGTATTGTCGTGACTGAGTGCCATTAGGCGGGATAATGTATCTGATGAATAGAGATCACCCTCGAGCCGATTAGTAACACCCGAATTGCAATCATGTTTTCATTAAATAAGGCAATTATTATGATTTGTTGTAAACGCAAAAACTACAATGTACTCGAAGTGAAGAAATGCCTAAGCGGTGGTATTTGTAGGCAAGTTGGTGCGTCCGCGCCGGCGTGATTAATAACATTTCATGTCGTAAATCCTGAGAATATGTGCGTGGGTTGATCGCGGCGTATCTCCCATCTACAGATTCTCTCCACTCCTCATGTCGATAGACGATAGCAGTGTTTATCGTTGGCCACGCGACAACGCCTGTGTGCATACTTTGGCGTGATGGAGGGACGCACTTTGTCACATTTTTAAGGATAAAAGCTTCGCTTGTTTTGCGGCGTCACGTATTGAATTCTCTCACGGCTACATATATAATATGCTATGCTTATCTCTGCACCAGCCAACGGTTAACTGGTAGAGAATGCCTACGGCATTAAGTTTGAATTTTCAATAATGTTTGCAGTTTTATTAAATAAATAATAAGTCAATTTATATACGGGTGCAGTTGAGATGCGATCTCTTCGAAAAATGTGCGGAGTAACGATATTAGATCGAATCCGCAATTAAGAGATTCGCAAATCAACTGACGTGAATGAGAGCGTGATTGTAAAGATGAAGAAAGGCATGTTACGTTGGTTTGGACACATAGAAAAGATGAGTCAAGAAATATTGACGAAACAGATATACAAAGCAAAAGTGTGTGCAAGAAGAGGCAGAGGAAGGCCACGTTCCAACTTTCGTTGGATCAAATAGATCGGACGCTCAAGGACGGGAACGAAAAGAGTACTCGAAACCGACGATCATGTATGAAGAGACTGATGAATGTGGACGAAGCAAAAGAGGTATGAAGTCTAGAGAGAACTGGCGCTCTATACTCTCTGCCTACCCCGTTAGGGACTTAGCGTGATGATATGTATGTATGTATGTAATTTACGATACAATATAATTTTTTGTAGTTTATCATCAAAGATAAAGCACAAGTGCTAAGGTTCTTAAAAACACATCCTTTTTTATTCGGGTGTGAACTTTCGATGTTCAATCTTGCTATAAAGCACCAGGTCGATAAGCGTTTGTGGGCTACAGTATCCGCTTACAGAGATTACAAATGTTTGTGCAAATAAATTAGAGGTACACTATTTTCTAAAACTATTTACTTATAATTGGTTTGAAACATGGTTTGAAAATTACGAGAAAACATTCACTTTTTCTGTTTATTTTCGCCTAGGAAAAGTATAACAACACAACATACGTTGTCCTGTGATGGTAATCGAACCTCTTCGAATCCCGTCCCCTGACGCGGTATGTTCTTCCTATTGATGACAGTTGACTTCACGACACTAATTCCGAGGACGTTTCCAAAGATTTGGGGTATGTAATAACCTTTTTCTGTATTATAGGTATATCTACAATTATTTATTTTATTTATTTTAATTTAAGAGCTCGTAATAAGAGCGTTTGACAACCCTAAAGATTTATACAAAAAACAAAAAATACTTTTCCACAAAAAGCAGACAAAAGATTAAAGCGAAACCCTTTCATCTTAATTACGTTTTCAGTTCAATCTGAAAATATGAAATAAATGAAATGAGGCATATTTAGGTCTCGAAGATTCTTGCGGCTTGTGGAAGTCCTAATTAAAACGGCATACATCACGCTCAGCCCGGATTCGAACCCGCCACCTCTATTTTGGGTTGCCGTACTACGAGTGCTTAAATAAGTTTTCATGGACCATTAATAATGTGTTTATGTATGTACAACTAGAGTAAACTATAAATAAATATTATCTTAGTATTTAATATCTATATATGTATCCGTCGCTGATACCTAAGCAGGCTATGTTTTGCGTATGGTTTATGAAATGAAATGTCTAGAATATTATTATAATATTTTCATAAAGTACGAGATAAAACAGAATAATTATTTACGAATCAAATAAACAATACAGCCTGACAGAACTATAAAATGTAAAGTATCAAAACACCCTACTAACGACTCATTTCGCACTCACTTCTCACAGCCACTCCTATAAAAGTGACATGTGCACCATTCGTACGGGATACGGCTCCCTAATCGCCGTTAGTCATTCCAAATGGTTAATAAATTCACTGTCATCTCCTCTCAGACTATTTCTGGGCGTTTGTGTTTTTTTCTATAAAAGTTCGTTTTTAAACTGCCGCGATGCTGACTTATAGGTGGGTATAGCACATGTATGTATAGTTAAATAAAACCCATATGAATATTACAGTTTGTTTAGTAAGTTGGTAAGCGGTTGGTAAGCGGTTGTCACCACCTATGGACAACACCTGCAGGTGATAGCAATGGTGATCCTGCAGTCATCTTCTCACATCCTTCTTGTAGCACTTCACGTTGTACTCGCAAAGGAAAAACCTCAACGGGTAGTTCTCTCCACAAGCTGAGCGTAGATTCAACGACAATTCTTAAGGATTTAAGTCGACCAAAGTCTGTTCCACAAAATCATAACCATCAATTCCCAAGGATGTCAGTGAAACGGTACATAATGGCCGGAAGATAAATGACCCGGGATCAACTCCTGCGCAAGTAACATACGCTTGGTGTCACTGCGCAGATCCGCGGGATTAGCTTGGATTATGCGCTGACGTGTTGAGTTGTCGTATCGTAACTCACTTACAAGCATGCCATTGATTTGGATATACATACATATAACCATTTGAATGAGCTCTTAAATATGGATACATACTAAAGTATACATAGCCGTGGTGGCCGAGTGGTTCGAGCAGTTGCCTGCGACGCAAAGGTCGCAAGTTCGAATCCCGACTGTACCAATGAGTTTTTTCTGAACTTAAGTACAGTGATTAGTCACACCACGAGCTTTACGGTGAAGAAAACATCGAGAGGAAACCTGCATACGTCTGAGAAGAAATTCAAAGGCGTATGTATAGTCGTGCTTGAGTAACGGCGATGGACTCGCCATCTGTCACGTTGGCACCTAATATACCTCTGGCGGAAAGTGGGTGTGTGGGTATTACCTATACACCTCTGCCTACCCCTTCGGAGAGCCTTGTGGGAAGGCGTGAGGATATATTATTATTACTACAGTAGATTAATGGTTTATATTTACTGGATAATAGATTACTATTAATTACACATCATGCCAGTTCTATGTGTATTAACGACTGTAAATTTCATAGCAGCATTCAGAACCTACTATGTATATCAAATAAATAAAGAGTATAGGTAATATTTTTACCCAAATATGTTTAACCAAATGAAGCCCTAGAATATGTGGTGGCACAGTGGTTCGAGTAGTCGCCTGCTACATAAACATTGCAAATTCGAATCGCATTGTAACAATGAGTTTTTCTGAACTTGAGACATCTTGAACTTGAGACGTCTCTACAGAGAATAGTCACACCACGAGCTTTACGGTGAAGGAAAGCATCGAGAGGAAACCTGCATACGTTTGAGAAGAAGAAATTCAATGACGTATGTTTAGTGCTTGAGTAACGACGCTGGACTCGCCAAGAGTAATCTAATAAAATATAGCAGGTATCAGGATCACATATATAACTCACATATAAACTTTAAATACACTATTGCATTTTAATTAAATCAATAAACAATGAAAATCGCAGTTGTTCCAAAAAGTCAAGACCGTATTAAATTTGTTTGCAAGCCAACTAATTTAATTTAGTACCAGGATTGCAGGAGCTTAAAACAGTTGTTTCGATTCCTTGAAACGAATTCAAAAATGGAAAGCTTACTAGTAGTGCATCTGCATAGCGCTAAGAGCGCGTCACGTTCGGTTATCGTTGTAGAGCGCGCGTGTAATTCATCGCATGTGACAGCGGATGCGACATGTGGCCTAACTTACAGTGGCGCCACTGTCGTTTCCGGTGTTTGTAATTGAGAATTATTTGCATGCTATTCTTAATTCGAAATCACAAAAATAGATAGTAAGGTGAACGGCACAAAAGACGAATGGCATTCAAACACGGATTTAATCATCGACCGTTTTTGTAGCGATTGATTAGTTCTTATCAATGGAACGGGAATTCCCCATAGTGGGCTATAAATAAATTAAACACTCTGCTCAAAGGGAGCAATCGATGGGCAGTCAATAACAAGTATTTACAGATAAGAGCCGCCGTAAAGCCGAAACGTTATCTCGTCGACGCGAGCGTGCCGTGTCGGACATGTGCCGGCGACCGCGCAATGTAGTTTGGAGCGCGTTCTATGATAGCGCTGAGTAGAATAGGACACTACCGAATACGGACGTCTATTTTGTAACTAAGCGATTTGTACTAATTGCTCATTTTACCATCTTAAAAAAAGGAGGTTATAAATTCGATACTCATGTATGTATTACTATCAGAACTAGGTACAATATAGTAACATAGGTAGGGTAATCTATTCGGTTTCCAGTCATATATATATATATTTTAGTTGGGTGTATGTATGTTTGTTTGTTCAGGCAGTTCTCCGACACTGTTGATCGTTGTTACCATTAGGTACTAGTAGGCATACAATTTTCGGTCATTTGTAAACCTGGGGTAGATAGATACCTATATGAGAGCAAAGTTGATCATTGACACAAAACCAAACGAATCCAAAATTTGAAATCCTCTATGCCTCTAGAGTAAAAGCGTCGTCTTTCACCCACTTTCTCATTGTACATCTGTATCTTAAGTGCTTTAGCAGCAGCGGCGGGGAAGGAACCTGTAACTATCACCTCGAAAGTTGCACACGTGGCAGTCGCTTACTATGAAACAGATGGCCAGTAAGAATAATTAATATTAAGGTACTTATATTCGTTATTATCGTCATTATCACAATCGTAATATATATCTGGCGGAAAGTGGGTGTGTGGGTACTACCTATACACCTCTGCCTACCCCTTCGGGGACCCTTGTGGGAAACTTGAATAGGTACCTACTACCCGCAGTAACTAATTGACCTCATTGAAGATACGAAACATTATTTATTTAGTCTTTATACATGCACATACGATAACATCTCTAAAAAGATTACTACAATATTTTGGCGAACTTACGTCTCAATACAGCGAGGGCAGGCTCAGAGCCCCTAATGATAAAATGAAAGAGGAAAAAAGTATACATGAAACCAGTACTGCATCTGCCATCTTTACAATAATAACACACGACAAGTAGGTACGTCTCAATCCGGCCCTGAATCCAATTACAGATGGAAATATCCAGCAGAAATAGCAAGTTAAGAGAAAAATAACTTCACCACAAAAAACGTATAGTCTCACAACCCTATTACACATTTATTGCAAAGTAAACTTTATTGGTTTCTTTAAAAGTCTCTGAATACAATGTGTGATTCGAACCTTACATAGATATTGGTATACGTACGGGATTCTAGCATGTGAAAAGCGATTCTACAGTTCAGAGTTAGAGTTGAGATTTCAACTACGAAGCATAGTAGTCACGTCCAGCGGCAGCGGTATCCCCAAGTGGGCGGGGCTTAACCCCCCTATTCCAAAGGGTGGGTACGAGCGTCAGTCGCGCCGCAGCGGTGGGGGATGACAGATGTCTGGTCGTGACCGTCTCTCATTCTACACGTTTGGGAATATCATCCCACATAAATATTATATAAGAGTTCGTACTGTCATTGTGTTTGTACAAACGTCAAATCTGTTTATTCAATGCAAGTGGCTCCACATATATAACCCTAGGCTCGGCTGCGTTCATGATAGGCGGAATGTTGATTGAGATATGAATTCTTACGTTTAGTCGAAATGAGGTTGTAAAAATGTACTTTTTACTGTGCAACAGTTTATATTAATTTGTGTGCGTTTGGATACTAACAAACTGGTCTATTATGGGATGGATAACAGGGTGGAACCTGTTCTCTCCAGACTCATAGACCTCCTTCGTCCCATTGTTGAAGAATCATTCGAGTGCTCCTTCGCATCCCAGATTGTTCGATCTATCTAATCGCGTTCTCATACTTGCCTTTATGTTGTATATTTATCTTTCCACATGTCCGCAGCAATGTTTTTTTTTAATAATAATATGATAATTGTAACAATTCGCGTTCGTCTCAATATAGAGTATAAGGCAGTTGTAACATGAATGTTCATTGGTACGCAATACCCGTAGTCAGCACCCACTTGGAACTCACTAACACATACGACGCAGACGGTTAGGCAAAACATTTAGCAAGATTCGAAACTCATGTATCATCCATGGGAGCTACAAGTATTTCAATAAGGTGATTTATAATGATATAAAGTTTTACTTAGGTACATACTAATCACTCAATACCCACGTTTAAAAAAGAAAGTACCTATGTACTAACAGGTAGTGAGTACAAATAATATACATCCTTACATTTCATCACGCCGACGCTTTTACGGCGTACCTACGGCAAAGAGAGTAGAGCGCCAGTTGTCTCTAGACTTAAATATCTCTTTCGCTTCATTTATAGATCAGTCTCTTCATACGTGTACGTTGGTTTCGAGTACTCTTAACGTTCCCATCCCAGAGTTTTCGACCCATTGTTAGCAAATTACAAAAAGATAAATATTTTATAGAAAAAGACCGACGTTAAGAATAAAAAAAAAACATTAAAAGTACACGATGTATAATGTGGACAAATCGAGGATATAAAGCCAGTATTTCACCAAATTTGTGGACCCCTGCAGCGATCCAGCACATTATTAATGAAAGGGGTGCAGGGCGGATATCCGCCGGAAGGGGCGGAGTCTGTGGCAGCCATCTTGGACTGCGCGCGTGCGCGGTCGCTTTGTTATAATATTGTAATGTTTAAGGTCGATGAGGCTGTTTTGGACTTAAAGGGATTTATTCTCTATTCCGTTCCTTACCTCCTCCGTCAGTTTTGTTTTTTATTACTTCGCTTTTAATATTGTTCCAAAATCCAAAAGGAACCATACATTTTGAGCATTAGTAGCTTTGCTACATTCCACATTTAAATGGATAGGTGTTTGATTAATTAAAACAAAAGGAAATTTAATAAGTAATTTAGAAATAAATCAATTTCCAAGTTAGGTAAATCTGTATTAAGACTGAATCTATGTACGGAGCACTACTTATATGCAAAAAAAATTTTTGCATTTGATAGCCTATTCATTCAAAGCTATAGGCTACTATCGTGTTACTACCCAAGCGAGCGGAGCAGTCAACAGCTAACTACCTACTGATTGGATTACCTACTATGTACCTGATGAAACATATAGGTACTTAGGTATGTGTGGGCCAAAGATAGAGTGCAGGTATTATGTAGCATTAAGCGAGAGCTTTAATCTTAATTCACCTGTTATACTTTGTCTTAAGAGCTTACGAAGCGAGCCGGCTGACAAGAAAGGCTAAGGATCTCGCGTTCAGGATTGTAGTTCCCTGACCTTAGAAAAGGAAACGGCCGAATGACACTGCTTTCAGATATTACCCCAGCGATGAAGTTTTCCAGAACCTACTCTCCAAGAGACGGTTGTACTGGCAAGAGAAGTCCATTCGTTTCTTATGCTTCTAACACGTTATGTCCTCCTGGTAGATGGTCGGGAAGAAGCAAGTGGAAGCTCGGGATATAAAAAACACTCTTAGGTCATATGTTCGGGATGTAGTTAGTAGGTAGAGTAAAAATTTGGATTTCTGTAGGTACATACCTAATGTTTATATTAGGGTTCATCTTAAAAAAGATTTCTCTGCACCCACATTTCGTCGAAGATATATTACTACGTACACATACGTCTTTGAATTTCTTCTCAAACGGACCTATACAGGATTTCTCTCAATGTTTTCCTTCACCTTAAAGCGCGTGAGATGAATAAAGTGTGTAAAAAAAAAAAATTTATAACCACTGTATTTAAATTCAGAAAAACTCTTTGGCACAGTCGGGATCCGAACTGGCAATCTTTGCGTTGCAGGCTACTTGAACTACATGGCTTCCACGGCACATAATTGAATATTATTTAATTCGCGCAATTTATTTTAATAAAGAATTATTTAATGCGAATGAACAAATTTAGGTACTTAAAGTAGATACGCTTGTTATATCTGTTGTAATAAAACCCGTTTGAACGTAGCTAGACGGTGGTAGAAATTAAATTTGAATAATTATACAAACACAAAGGTTAAAAACTTGATCGTAAAGAAAACAAAACGCCCGAGATACCTACATTTAAATGACACGAAGACGTGTAGAGTAGTGGAAATGCCGGACCATTAACTGTCCAAGTATCTTTACCTACTCCAAGTAACATTATAAATGTAAAGCTTTTTTTATGCTTGTTACTTAAACACGCAAAAAACCAAGCAATGGACTCGAATGAAATGAAAAAGTTTAAACAGATTAGCTGGATTAACACAGGATATATTTTATTCCAGAAAGAAAGTCCCGAATGCTAAGCGTGTAGAAGCCCGAGTCACATTATCAAAACGAGTGATACCCCTGGTGTTGCAAGCGTCCATAGGCGGCGGTAACCGCTTACCATCAGGCGGACCGCATGCTTGTTTGGCACCCAAGTGGTATACAAAAAAAACTAGTAGGTAATCGCTCTCGAGTTAATTATAGGTATGGTAAGACCTATGACACAATTTAAAAAAAGAGGCAGTATGTTTGGAAGCGCTAAATTCGGGAATAAGCATATTATATCATCATGCTACTTATCCAAGGAAGTGGATTAGTTATCATATACATATATGTATGTATAATATATAGCTAGTCACTGCATATTATAAATATAAAACAGTCTCCCGCCGTGTCTAAATATTCGGGATAAACTCTAAAACTACACAACGGAATTTCATGCGGCTTTCACCAACAGACAAAGTGATTCGTGAGGAAGATTAACTGCATACCTAACCTGATAAGGTTTTGTATAAATTGGTAAAAATATGACTTAAAAGATTCAGCTCGACCGATCATCGAAAAGGTTCCCTAATCATTCACTTTAAATCCTTTATATTCGACGCAACAAGCTGATAATATAGGCGTATTAAGTTCCAATAGCCATACGAAGACGCAGCGGGTCACCAGTTATATATTAATTACTGTACATTAACATAGTCGACCGATCTGTATGTCCGTACGTTGAGAGGAAAGACAGGCTGTTGCAGTCACGTTGAGACTATCTGACATTTCATCATATGACTAGACGACATGGTTGTTGAAAGTTGCCCCTTTTGCAAAACAAATGGATATATGAATAAATTCTAAACAATAAACTCCGAACACAGAGTGGCAGCGCGCAAGTGATACTTCGGTATCGTGAGCGTAAATAGGCTACGGTAACCGTTTCCCATCAGGTGAGCCGTATGCTTGTTTGCCACTCTTGTTGTATAAAAAAAAATCGTTAGAAAATAAAACCGGGGAGTTTGTTTCGTCGTTTCTTCTCCTGACAAGTGTTCTTGGAAAAGGTGTTAAAGGATTTTTTTATTTTTTACCGGTGTTGCCTGTGTTCCTTACGTTGTATAAGATATTTTTGATTAGACTTAACTAATGATGTGCTACTGAAAACTTAATTCAAAAGCGAAGACAGCTTTATAATTATATTTAGTTGCCAACGTGGCAAATGGCGAGTCCATCGCTGTTGCTGAAGCACGACTATACACACCGCTTGCAACCAAGTATGCCGGGTGTTCGATTTCGTAATAAATCACTCAGTCAAGATCCGAACTCGCAATATTTCTAGACGACTGTCCAAACCACTCTGACACCACGATTCTTTATCAATAAGGATCTATCCAATATGAACGGTCCTAGGTGTTCTATTTAACCGCAACATGGAGTCGCGTGGGTTGGTAGCGTAATGTAGTCTCCCACAAGTTTAGAGATTCAGATCAGAGAGTTTAGAGATAGGCCTGTTCGTATAGAAGAGGACACCACTCACTCCCACCCAGCTCATACAATCTTGGGTGGTCAGTAATAGAATGTCATTAGGTTAACCAATATGGTATTAAATAATATACCAATATTACTTACGCACTAACTTGCCGCCCGTTCCAATACAAATACAATATTTCATACCTATGTAGGTAGTTAGCTTCACTACTCAAATTCTACCATACTCAATATCGCCAATTGGTATTTTTGTCTACACTCAAGGATGAAGACGTTATGAGCACCCGAACCGGCGAGCATGTACGAAGAGACTGATGTATGTGGACGAAGCGAAAGAGGTATGTAAGTCTAGAGAGCTGGCGCCCTACTCTACTTACCCCGTGAGGCCTCGGCGCGATGATATGTTTGTAGGTATGCTGATATATCTGCAAACCTATCCAAGGGATTTCTGAAGAGCTAAGCATACTAAGGTGCCAATGATACACATCGGGGCTGAACCTGCAATCTTGATTCTGCAGCTGACTACTTAGACTACTCAACCATGGCTGGCATTAAAAGTTACGTTAATAGCTGTGTATTTATTTATATCTGCAACTTTTGTAGAGACTAACCCTACATGAATCCCTTTCATGAATAACGCAGTGATAATAATATACCCATTCACACATAAACGAAAGGGAATAAACGTCGTCATTAAAATTAGCTTGAATAAAGTTATTACAACCATTTGAATACCCGTTTTAATTTTATTTTCCCTTGCTCCATCCTGAAACTATCCCTGTGGCACCAGGGTCTCATGAATCGGCTGGAGAGGACGGTAAATCAACGCACGACGTCCCATCCATCACGCGTCGCCGTCCCATCAATCGCGGAGACGACGAAAATAGACCGGTGGTGTACATCCAAACGTGGACTTCTCACCTACAGTACGCGAACTGAATTCATATACTTGATGGGAATTTAAACGCGTACCGCCTATGAATTTATAAGCGCCTGGTATTCTGGGAAGCAGATGAGAGAATGGGAAGGCAGTTAAGCAAATCTTGGCTGATTTTACATTCCATTAGGTGAATTGCATTTACAATATAAGAATTGTAATTCTGACGTATACATTTGTACCAGTCAAAATACCACTATACTAGTAAGTAGTAATAGTATATATGTATATATATATTTACTAAAAATAAATTTTTACTTAGGAAGAGCCGTGGCGGCCGACTGGTTTGATTAATCACCGAAATGGTCAAGGTTATAGGTTCAGATCCTGGTTGTCTGTACCAATGAGCATTACAGATCTGAAATAGGACAGTGATATATTTACACCCCAATGATTTTCAGTGTACCTGCATACATTTGTGAAGACATTCAAATCTTATGGAAAGACGTTTGAGAAAGCGCTAGACCGGCCACCTGTCATGGGTTAGCTAAATATATCTCCGGCGAAAAGAGGATGTTATTACAAAAAGATTTATCGACAAACAAATGTCCAGTGGCAAGCAATAAAATTTAGCAATCTGCTGGAAAGTAAATGAGAATGATAATATTTATAACAGCTGAATTGATTAAGGGCGTTTGACAAAGACTTACAATGACAATGACCTAGCAATCAGCACTAATTGCTTATGATCAAAGACAAAGAATAAAAAGTATTTACGTAATCATTTCTCGTTAATTATTTGTATCATGATTCTCTAATCGTTAATCTGTTAGTAGGATTAATATCCAATAGATCATGTTAGGGGACATAAACAATGATGGTGCAACCGGTCCGTCCGACTAATCGCGCATCATGTACACCGCGCTCTGCCAAAATATCCAACTAATACACCCAATTAGAAACAAGATAAGGAGCCTAAAAAAATCGCCTCATTAATAGAGCCAAACTTGTTACGGCTACCGAATTAACGAGCTTCGCCTAACGCGATCATGTAATTACGATCTCGGAGCCGCCGATACCTACACCCTACAGGGCGGAGCTTTCGAGAGATCAATACGACTCTACAATGCAAACACCACACCCCGTCTCTTTCACACGAGCATAGTAGCTCCATAGGGGCGAGGGAAATACAACATGAAACCTCATTCGTCGAGTTGAGTGCCCATGGGCGTATTCCCACCTCGACCGTGTGTAATGGGCCACGGTTCAGTCGGCGAAGGACCGCGTGCCGTGCGCGTGCGTACTGCGGAGTCATGCTCTCCGCGTAGACACACAGACACCATGCTCGTGCCCCCTGAGATGATGACAGCCCAATCTAAGCTCGTCTACCAAATGAACAAGTACTACAATGAACGCGTGGCCAACAGGAAGGCGCAGATCGCCAAAACTATCCACGAAGTGTGCAGAATCGTGCAGGATGTGCTTAAGGAAGTGGAGCTCCAGGAGCCGAGGTTCATATCCTCGCTCACGGACTACAACGGACGGTTCGATGGACTGGAAGTGGTGTCACCTCATGAATTCGAAATCGTCATTTACTTGAACCAGATGGGGGTCCTCAACTTCGTCGACGACGGCTCCCTTCCTGGATGCGCCGTGTTGAAACTGAGCGACGGGAGGAAGCGCTCCATGTCTCTGTGGGTGGAGTTCATCACGGCCTCGGGGTACTTATCGGCGAGAAAGATACGATCCCGGTTTCAGACTTTGGTGGCGCAAGCGTGCGACAAGTGTTCCTACAGAGATTGTGTCAAAATGATAGCCGAAACGACGGAGGTGAAGTTGAGAATTCGAGAGAGGTATATAGTGCAGATCACACCTGCATTCAAATGCGCTGGACTGTGGCCGCGGTCGGCGGCGCACTGGCCGCTGCCGGCTATCCCTTGGCCGCATCCGAACATAGTCGCCGAAGTGAAAACTGAAGGCTTCGATCTCCTTTCCAAGGAATGCCTAGCGTTGCAAGGGAAGAACTCTGCAATGGAAGGCGACGCGTGGGTCCTAAGCTTTTTCGAGGCTGAAAACCGCTTACTCCAAGGCGGGTGTCGACGGAAATGCCTGAGCCTCCTGAAGACAATTAGAGACCGGCACCTGGACCTCCCCGGGAACCCAGTCACATGCTATCACATGAAAACTCTTCTCTTGTATGAGTGCGAGAAGCACCCCCGCGAGCACGAGTGGGACGAGCCGGCGATTGGAGACCGGATCAATGGGATCTTCTTACAACTGATCTCGTCACTGCAGTGCCGCCGGTGCCCGCACTACTTCCTGCCCCACGTTGACCTGTTCAAGGGGAAATCTCCGACTGCTCTCGAGAATGCAGCCAAGCAAGTGTGGAGGCTAACGCGAGAGATGCTGACCAACTCTCGTGCTTTCGACAAGCTGTGAGTGCTAGTGATGTGACGAACCCGCGAGTGAATCCTACACTGGATAAGGACGAGTGAATAAGGCATACGCGGCTTTGTTTTGTGAGTCTCAATAATTCCATTCGGATCGTCAGACTGTAAGTAGATATTAGGGCGCATATTATTTTGTGATATAATGTAAATAGCTTCGTTGTACAATTCTAGTGATATATTTAATTTAAAAAAACACCGTGTATTTATTTGACTGATATATTTTACAGTAGGCATATAATCTATGGCTAGTTAAAATAAATAATTTGAAACTTGAATACATGCTTTGATTTCACTACGAAATTTCCACACACGAGTCCCTGTGTCACTGTACTTATGTGTGGGTAAAATATTAATATTACTTGAAATATTATATTCTACAATCCTGAATCTTACGTTACACTATGTGAGCTAAAACGCCATTACCCGCTGACTTATCCACTTTTTAAATGTGATAAAAATATTGACAAAAGAAGATGTGTGTGTCATTATAATGATTCTTTACCATACTATAAGATAAGTCACACTGACAAGTCTCAAACTCAGAGTACTAAACGGATTTGATGCGGTTTTACAACGTCAGTTAGGTGTTTATATATAGTGAACCTTTATAGTACAGTGACTAAATTACACTAGAACAAAGTGACTTGTAAATAGAGTTAGAGATTTTAAATTGTTAATGGCCACATTTTTAGTCTACTATATTTTAGGGCTAGTTCTTTATTCTAATACCGTGCCTGCCACTAGAGTAGGCACAGCATTGCAAAGAGTTGCAAAGTTAGGTGTTATTTCAAGGAGAGTACGTACAATACTTAGGCCCATCTAAGTTGCACCGGCTCAAAATTTGTAGGGATTGCAATTGTTTGATTTAGATTAACACAAATTATATGTTTTACACCAAATAAAACAATCGATGTAATCCGGTAAAATGTTATCAAATTTTACAAGAGTAAGCCGCAAGGTAGATTTAGTATAAAATAAAAGATAAAGATTCAAAATTAACTTTAACAGGCTAAGGACAGATTTTATTAGAACGCAGTCACGTGGATAGTACTTGTTATACGATATAAATATATCTGCACGCATTCCCCAATGGGTAGCCAGAACTGAGTAGGTAGTGGGTACTACCCACACCAGCTTATCTATTCTAATTTGTTTCGAATATGCGACGTATACTCATACAAATCATTTGACATCAAATTACATACATACATATCATCACGCCGAGTCCCTAACGGGGTAGGCAGAAAGTATAGAGCGCTAGTTCTCTCTAGACACCTTTTCGCTTCGGCCAAAATCATCAGTCTATACAAAGCTCGCCGGTTTCGAGTCAAGTTACTCTCTACGTTCTCCTTGAGTGTCCGATCGATTTGATTTAGTTGGAACGAGATCTTCCTTTGCCTCTTATTCCACACACATTCGCAATGCTTAAATCTGTTTGGTAAATCTTCTTATCCTTTTGAGTGGAAAAAAGCATACGGCCCACCCGATGGGAAACAGTTACGTAGCCTATTTACGCTCACGATCCCGAAAATATCACTTGCGCGTTGCTATGTTCGGAAAGTTATACCGTGTTGGCAGCATAATGGGACTAATCTCTTAGCTGCCAATACAATATAACACTTCTCCCCCCTCCACAAGTAGCCCGCATCATTCATCCTTTCTAGTTCCAAACCCACGACCATGCCTTTCTTCATCCTTCATGCCTTCGTTCACGCAAAATGTTATGCGAATTACTTCATCTTAGAGTCTACTTTCTTATGACTAAAATGGTGTAATGTGGGATCATGAGAGCTCGAGCATTATCCAATTCCTACGCGAGTGTCAGATTACTTACAAGTGATATCTTAGCAGTAACAAAGTCGTGGGTAGGTTGATAGGACCACAGCGATATAAGCTTTAATTTATTGTTGTTGAAGCCTTTTCCGGAAGAGAAAGTTGCAGTAAATGTAAAATAACATTAGTCAGGTCCACTGTTGTACGCTGCATTCGTTACACATGAGATGCGAAAAAAACTGGAGAAATTTTATGTAAAATTCGATTGAAGTAGAGATGCCGAAAGTACCACGTACTATGTATAATGTTTGTAAACCTACTATTAAGTTTGAATAAGTATAGTTTTTGAGAGATCAGGGAGATGCACAGCGGTCATAGGGCAATTAACGAATGCTTGTCAAGTTTGTGTATAAAATACTGACCTATAAGCACGTTGCGTAAGCGTAAGTACGTTTGCATGTGTGTTACTCAATCACACAAAAACTTAAATTTGTTTTCCACTTTAGGTGTCTTATATACCAGATAGTATGTTTATTAGTTATTTCTTGGTGCACTTAAGTCCTGTGTAAGAATACTTATGTAAACTTAAATGACACGCGAGTAACAACTAGCATTTATATATCTTCTGGCCTTCACACAAGGGCCCCCAAAGGGATAGATAGGCAGAGGTGTTTAGTTACTACTGACACACCCACTTGACTCACACACCAACGTGACAGATGGCGAGTTATCGTCGTTACTCAAGCACGAATATACCTATATACGTCTTTGAGTTTATTCTCAAACGTATGCAGGTTTCCCTTGCTCTCGGTGTGACTAAGCACTGAACATACAGTATTCGAAGCCGGGATTCGAACTAGCAATCGTTGTATTGCAGGCAGCTACTTGAACCGCTCTGCCGCCAGGGCTATTTATAGGTATTTATATAAAATGTAAAAAACTGCGTTAACATTCGGCTAAATTTACATGTTTGATAAGTAGTAGGTATCCACTTCGGTGCATTGCAGAAATATATTGAATAGAATTGAAAGCACAAATTTCATAGACATCATTAGTAAAAGTATAGATATGGCATAGCTGATTGATAGAGCGTATGAAATGATCATCTTCATGACTGAATACATACACTGTATATATACATATTAATGTCCGCTGAGCGTACGCGGTAGATATCAAATATATTGGCATTACCAACAGGATATCCGAATAAGTGATTACCCACCTGTACAAAGACATTTAAAGTTTTAAATATTTTAACATCTGTCAAACCTTGTTGGCAGAAGAAGTAGCACTAATGTGCAGCTAACATGAGTAGTTCTCTCAAGTCGGCAATACGGACCCAATTACCCTTGGTATTACCGCGATAGACACCTGAAAAAGTATTTTTATTTTGCAACTGACAACTTAAACCCAGCAACCACTATAGCTGTCTAACAATCGAAATGAAAATTATTATTCTATTAGAATTATTTACATATTATATCTGTTTACCCTAGGACTACTAGGGTTGAAGAAAGTATAGCAGGTTGATCACATGAAAGTATAGCATCAGCATTCATCATCAATGACAATTACTACATCATGAAGCATAAAGTATAAAGTTTTCGAATACAGCATCGAACTTTATCAATAATTAATTTAATAATAGCTCATAAAATTTGCTAGAATTACATGGTATGTTTTGTTATAAGTACTGGGCGTTCATAACATGCGGAGGGTGGACTCGACACGCCGTAATGAGGAGGCGAAAGGAGGCGGGCAGATCGACCCGTATCGTTTTTTGTGAACAGAAATGCTGGTTTGTTAAAGGAATTGATTCGGTGCTTTTGGCACAATATTATGACAATTATATGATTTATTTTCGTTCACTGTTTTTTTTAAGTTGGAAGTGAAATCTAATATGTATTTACCTACTTTATAAGTGTAAATGGTCCCCGAAAGGGTAGGCAGAGGTGTATAGGTAGTGACTACACACCCACTTTCCGCCGGAGATATATTTTAGGTGCCGACGTGACAGATGGCGAGTCCATCGCCGTTACTGAAGCACGACTATAATACGCCTTTGAATTTCTTCTCAGATGTATTCAGGTTTCCTCTCGATGTTTTTCTCCACCGTAAAGCTCGTGCTAATAACTGTATTTAAGGTCATAAAAACTCTTTGGTACAGTCGTGATTCGAACTTGCGATCTTTGTGACGCAGGCAACCACTCAGACCACTCGGCCACCACGGCTGACACAACTAAATCTGGTGTTTATATTTTCACATAATTACTACCACAGTAATTGTGTGAAAAGCTAAGATATTGGCCTAATTATATATAAGTACACAAGTATCCACCTAAGTTTAAATAAGTACAAATAGAACTCCATCCAAATCTATCTAATTAATATTGTTATCCAATTCAAAGCTTGGTCTGTCGAGCGTTTCTAAGCACCAAGCTCTATTTAAGAGCCACTTACTCAATTATCGTCCTATTAACTACCAGTTACAGATACCAGGCTAGCATGAGTAGATAAGAGCTTAGGTGACCGATCGATTGAATTTATAGATAAGGTGGTATCTAACCGATGAAGTGAAATTGAAAATGCCACTTGGGGCTCTGATAAGGCGCTTACGAAGATATCTACTGTGATTTTATTACAACAGACAACATTGCTCTAGAAATATTTCCTTAATATTGTATTGCATTCTATATCAATTCAGTAAGTACTAGGCACGCATAGCCGTACATTAGTATGCGCCGGATCGACGCGCATAGTCTGCTGGCGCCTGCACCGGTACACTTTAATATTTCGGCTAATAACCGTTACTCACGATTGTCACACTAGGCACGCTTACCTACGCCTAGAATAGAAAGAGAGTATAGACTCTCTTTCATTCATGATAATCAAGTGGAAAGTTTCATGGACAATAAAAGAAGGTATTGTCTGATGTCTTGGTAACAACATTTCAGACAGCCTGAAATATCACAAAGCTGCAATGCAGTTATAAGTATAAACAGGTACTGACATTGAAAATTATACTTTACGAGGAGCCCCGAAGGTGTAAATAGAGGTGTAACAAGGCTCTTTATTTATTCACCACGGATGTATTGCCAACTTTAGGTGACAGATGGCGAGTCCGGTTTTCAAGGACGACTATACACACGCGACTACGCGGCCGTTCGGCCACCACAGCTCTAGCACTCTTCTAAGTTAATTCACAATTTTATATATGCAATATTTAGCAAATAAGTGATTTATCTCCACCAATCTACATAGGTTGGGAATTGTTCAGTTGCTCTTACATAAAGATGCGCGCGCGCATCTCGGCGACAAATTTCATCGTAATCTGTATAATATTACAATTTGCCGGATGAATTATTCAATATGGCCACCGACTACACGCGGACGGTGTTTATTCCATTATATTAACATACATATTTATATGTGCCGAACCTGTTGCCGTATCGAGTGCGGTCGCTTCCCCGGCCCGCCTGACCTTATGGCTAGAGTATTCTCTAACACCACACGCATTACTTTTTATCGTTCTTTTTTATACATTTACATATTGTGCTTTTGCAAATTATAATTAGGTAATATTTTTGTAACTCGAAACTTGCAAATCACGGTACAGTGAATAATCACACCACGAGCTTAGCGGGGAATGAAAACATCGAGAGGTAACCCGCATAAGTTTGAGTATGGCAAAAGTGGCAGACAAACCTATGGCTCCCTTGATGACAAGCGGTTACCGTAATCTATAGGCGCTAGTAATACCAGGTATCACGTTGCCAACTTAATATGCTAACACACAATCATTCCTCGTTGAGTTTTTGATACCAGGAACACAACACTACTAAGAAGCAGTGCATAAGGTGGAGGTGCTGATCCCATCGCAAAACTACAATGCTCAACGTAAGTATTCCTTGAGTCCAAGCTCTCTCAAGCAAATTTAAATTATTAAAACTTTATATTGACAAACAGAATTTAATTTATATTCTAGATTAGAATCTATTTTATATTTGAGAAACCACGACGATTCATTGTCATTGACCAGGATAATATAACATTAGACAGGTTTGGTTGCAACCACCTAATATCGCTGCGTAGGTACCTACTAAATTATTCGAAGGAAATTGAATCGCATTCGATAGAAGGAACAAATGGTCCAGGCAAGAGTTTAATTCTAATAAGGCGTCGTTACAAGCAATAATGCTGGGCATTTCTGTGCAAATCGAGAGAAGAATTCACACAAGCGTGTTTGAGTTGGAGCCATTCTAGGCAAACAGGCTGCGGAGCGGCAGCGGGTAATATAATGAATAACATGAGCAAAATGCATACAACTGGAAATTTAATTATATACCTATCTTTATGGTATATACAAAGGTACGAAGCAAAATTATATCCGTGGTGGCCGATTGTACATACCAATGAGTTTTTACTAAATCGAAGTACTGTTATTTATCACACCACGAGCTTTACGGTGAAGTGACACATCGAAACCTGCATACGTCTGAGTAGCAATTCAAAGGCGTATGTATGTATAGTCGTGCTTGAGTAACGGCAATGGACCCGCCATACGTTGGCACCTAAAATATATCTCTAGCGTAAAGTGGGTGTGTGGGTACACCCTATACACTTTGGCTAGCCCTTCGAGGACTCTTGTGGGAAGGCGTGAGGATGGTGAGTGCAGAAAGCTACTCGCCAGCGATGGCTGATCATACTTGCTCATGCAAGCATGCTGGAAACTCGCGAGCATATGCAGAGATTGACGAAAGTGGTATGAAGTTCTAGAGAATAATAAACGCCATTCCCGTGAGGGACTCGGCGTGTAGACGGCGACTCGAGATTAAAGTTAAAATTAGTAAGTAATTAAATTGTTTCTTCACTTCATGCCCCTCTCTAAAGCTTTGCCCCACTGGGTCCTTTATATACCCTAATATTATATATAGATATTAGATTTATAAGTATTAGATATAAGTGGAATTGCAATAAAGAATTTAATTGAATTGAAGATGCCACGTACATGGCGTGTCTCGGACACCAAACGAAGTTCGAAATTTCGTCTCCTTTCAATGCACCGATAAATTATCTTACATCCTTATATCATCCCAGCTTCTTATATTATCTCAGCTAGAGATAATAACGTCATCTACTCATTTGCGTACAGCCATTGTATATCAATTGGCGGAATACATTAGTCTGTCTAGACTTAGGTTTAGCAATGTTGATCGCCGACTGTATCCGGGCCATTACATTGACCTATATATGCGGATCATTCACATTTCTATCGAGATTGGCCGACTAACGCAGGAGGAAGGGTTATGATATTTTTTACCACAATGGTTGCAACAAGCATGTGACCGGCTGAGCGCTTGCAACACCAGGGGTATTGCTCGCCGGTTGCCGACCCTGCAGGAGTCTTTTTCACCCTTCTTGAAGAACTCCATGCTGTACACCCTAGGGAAACACTCAACGGAGTGTTAGCGTTTTCGGAACAAAACTGTAATCGCGCAGTGCGAGACTTGTTCGGTATGGAGATAAATTCGCCGACGACTATGCAAGTGTATATGGTTTGTATCTCCGCCATTACACTCTTATTAATAAACCTATTCCATTAAATTAGCTCGTCTAAGCCTAGGTACTAACTGGCGCTCTATTATCTCTGCCAACTTTGTGAGGGACTCGGCGTGATGAAATAAATGTAATAATTTTAATTTATTTTATCAGTAGGTGCCTATATAAATAAATGTGAGAGGAAACATGGGCGCAAACATCAACGGTTTAATATTTAATAACTCATCCGAGCGCGCCCGTTCGTGCGTCTAACGTGGCACGACACGTGCGCCGCAGTGTCAGCGGCGAGCTGCCGAAGAAGAGCAAGCGGGAGCGGGTAAATTCAACAACATTACACAGTCAAGATTAAATCTGTCGATACACCAAACGTAATACAAAAATGGACCTCCTCTGGAATATCGGCAGATTTCAAGTAGTATCATGTTACGTTACACAATATATTTTGTCAAAAAACTTATTAATATAATAATATATCTTCACCCCCTCTCACAAGGGTCCCCGAAGGGGTAGCCAGAGATCTGTAGGTAGAGTACCTACACACCCACTTTTCGCTGGAGATATATTTTAGATGCCAACGTGACAGATGGCGAATCAATCGTCGTTACTCCAGCACGACTGTACATAAGTCGTTCAAACGTATGCAAGTTTTTTCTCGATGTTTTAATTCACCGTAAATATCGTGGTGTGAGTAATAACCGTACTTAAGTTCGGAAAAACTCATCGGTACAGTCGGAATTCGAACTTGCAATTATTTGTTGCAACTTCAAACGCGGGTAAAACCGAGGTGGATAGCTAGTACAAGATATATATATATATATATATATATATATATATATATATATCACCACGCCTTCCCATAATGGGGACCCATTCCCATAAGGGGTAGGCAGATATGATAAGGATAGACAATACGTTTTCCTTGGTACCACGCCCTTACTGTGGCTCCACCTCGCGTGCGTTGGAGCGTGCAACATTGAACCTCTACTCGATACCGCTTTGTCGGTAAATAACAATATTTAGTTTCATACAACATGCCCCTTTGTATGCTTACAATAGGCAGTTTAATAGACCATCATACAGATTCATACACGAGTAATTTTTGTGACGAGATCGAAGCGACTGTTAATGGAATCTTTGAATGTGCCAAAGTTATTTTGTAATTACTTCCCGTTGAGTTAACATCGGAAATAGTTTTGACGTCAGATATATGATGAGCAGCGAGCAGCTTGTCGGTTATGACGGTGACGGCAGTGACGTGCAAGCTTTTCGAATCCCGACTGCACCAATAAGTTTTTCAAAGCTTATGTACAGTGCTTGGCCATACCACGTAAAGGGAAACATCGAGAGGAATCCTGCGTTTTAGATGCAATTCAAAGACGTATCAATAATCGTGCTTGAGTAACGGCGATGGACTCACTATCAGTCACGTTGGCACCTAAAATATATCCGATGAAAAGTGGGTGTAAAGTACGCACCTATAAACACCTCTACCTATGCCTTCGGGGATCCCTGTGCGAAGGCGTAAAGATAGTGATAGTAGAATATTAAACTAATACCCCGCTTTACGCGACCCCGTTATGCGCGGTTTCACTATAACGCGAATTTCAAATTTCTAAATTTATTCAGGTTTGGACATATTGCAGAGTATCTTACTAATATTATAAATGTGAATGTTTGCAAGTTTGGATGTATGCGGTTCTTTTCTTTCACTACAAAACGACTGAACCGATTTGGCTGAAAGTTGAAATCGCGATGACTTATACCTAGGAATAGGACATAGGCTCCTGTTTTTTTTTTTTACCTCGAAAATTCTGAGTTCTAATATTATAAAGTATGATGCTCTTTCACGGCATAGCGGCTGAACTGATACTAGCAGGAATATACATAAGCTACTTTTTAACGCGGGCGAAGCCGCGGGCATAAGCTAGTATATAATAATTATGACCGTGTCTTGACCGTGTGTCAAACAATTAAGAACAGTGCTGGGTGTTATGAACATATTTTACAAGAACGTAAAATAAACGCTACCGTAAAGACAATAGATGTATTTTTCCGTAAAAAATAATTAATAGAATGTATAGTGTTCATAGAATTAAAGTGGTTGATTAAAATTATTCGTAATTTTTCTATAAAATGTTTACTATGTTTAACCTCGATATATGCGAATTTCTGTTAACGCGATTTTTTCCGGAACATATACCTCGCGTAAAGCGGGGCATTACTGTACATGCACCTTTCCTCGAATCACTACATCTATTGATGATCCCGATGAGAAATCACGACAATTTTAAACCTGTTCGTTTGTGTTGCTGGCTACAAAGTTAATATTATTATTTATAAATCGAGTGATATTTACGGATAATAATTTTGGTAAACCATTACCTACTATTACCGGTTCAACTTGTGTTAAATTATCTCTAAAAAAATTGGCATTATGAAAAATGCTACAAACTCTAACCAAAATCCCCTGACAGACGCAACTTCAGGCAGAACTCAATATAACAATAGCCCGAAGATTTACCGATAGCAAAGCCTACCTTTGAATAATTTGCAAACGTTCGACCAGAAGGTCTGTCTGTCACATATGTATCTCATATATTATGTTGCCTACGTTTGTTTGCGAATTTGAATACAAAAGTTTAAAGTCGCGAGTTGGCAATATTTTTTTGTGCTGTTTGTGCGATAACGCGCGTCAACCAAAAAGCTTTTCTGTGTCATTCCGTTCGGAAACAAAACAAAACAAGCAGAAACATACACCCGGGCCGTGATGCACCCAACATTTTTCAAATATCGAAGCAAAAAGAATACGACATTAATTTATACTTAAAACTTTATCGCCAACTTAACCGTAGCTCTTATCGAAGGTACGATTCGTAAAGTGCCATTCGGAATCGCAAATTCTCGCTATTAAAAGACAAATATAATGTATTTACTTGACATTTATACATATTCGCACGGCTCTGGCATGCGACTAGATGCGACTCCAAATTATCATGATACAAACACTAAACGCCAGTTAAAACGCAATTCCATCACGATTTTAATATCATTAGAATTTCAAAAATAAATCAAAATAAAACTTTATTGTTTCATGTATTCACGCATGGCTTGACGAAAGGGACGAGTGCATTTGTGATGCGAGTGCGAGAGGGACGGCAGTACGTATGATGGACGCGCGGCGTCCACTGCGGAGACAGCGCCCGTAGCTCAGCGCGCACCGCATACTTTCTCATCGCCGCACACCAAAATAAACTGTAATCTTTTTATGCGTTCCTAGTATATTTAGATGATATTGTCACAGTATAAAAAAAGTGTTAAGTGGATGATTTATATTAAGTGCGGGTTCTTAATGGGCTTCCGGTGTCATTATTTACATAGTAAAAACAGTGCAGTAGTTGCATTTTGAGGAGGTGATACTGGTGTTATGGCATCGGAATAATTCATATATTTGGCTGACGTTTCCTTGTCGGCGTCGCGGCACGATGCAAGTGCCTTTGACAATGTGAGGTGGTTATCAATATATTGTGATAGCAGTAGACACGCGCAGCTATGTGTGCAGTCAACGTGGTGCATTCTTATTACCGCTAACAGTTTAGTGCGCGAGTAGGTAGATATACACAACGCGATATTGGTGCCGACTTTGTACATACGTCAAGGAATCATGGGGTAATTATAATATATATCCTCACGCCTTCCCACAAGGGTCCCCGAAGAGGTAGGCAGAGGTGTATAGGTAATACCCACACACCCACTTTCCGCCAGAGGTATATTAGGTGCCAACGTGACAGATGGCGAGTCCATCGCCGTTACTCAGGCACGGCTATACATACGCCTTTGAATTTCTTCCCAGACGTATGCAGGTTTCCTCTCGATGTTTTCCTTCACCGTAAAGCTCGTGGCGTGACTAATCACTGTATTTAAGTTCAGAAAAACTCATTGGTACAGTCGGGATTCGAACTTGCGACCTTTGCGTCGCAGGCAACTGCAATGCATGGGGTAATTAATTGCAGTTAAAGCACGTTACCTTCGAAATACGTGAGGTGTAACGATTTAAGATCGAATGTGCAATCAAGAGGTTCGCAAGTTAACGAAGGTGTGACTAAATAAAGATTGGCTTGGTCATATAGATAGGATGAGTGAAGAAAGATTGACGAAGCAGACAAAGGTCTAAACCTAGAGAGGACTGACGCTCTACACTCTCTGACTACGAATTATTTTGAAGTAAATTTAAAAATGATAACTATTCTGGACTTCCCTTACAGCAAACTAACTCTCTATACTCTCCTCCTCTACTCTACTCCGAATATTTATAAGTTACAAATGTAAATATGCCGTGGTGTCGGGTTTCAGTCCGTGCAATTTCTGTAGAATTTGGTGCTAGGTTTTCTTCGCGTATTTATCTGAAGGTTAGCGTTACAATGTAGCATGACAAGGTTTAATGAATTAAGTTAGCGAACATTAAAATGCCAATCCAATTATGAATCGAATGCGACCTGAAAAAATGCAATAATTAAGTTAAAATAGATATCACCAGGGCGTTTAACCACTCACCGTCAGCTTCATTAATCACCGTAAATGCACACGCTACATAAATAATGCAACAGTTGAGTTCAGGTACGATTCCCGGCCTCATTAGCGGTTACATAACACTTATGTACTTATATCGGCATTTCATTATTTATTAGCTATTAAGAAAGATCGTTTTTGTTATTTTAATTTCACAGTACAACTTTTAATTGGCTCGACATTATTTCCTTATGTGGCTTATTGAATAATTACCTATTTTTACTACAACGATGGTTATTTAATGAGCTACAGCTGACGTTAGTACAATACGACTTTGAAAATACTGAAAGCTCTGCCACGCGGCTTCACCCGCGTAAAAATCTATATCATTAACAGGATAAATTATCTGAAATAAATAATATAATATTCTCTAGTTCCGAAAACTTTTGCTACTTAACCAAAAATGGCCAACAGTTTAATCAGAACGCCTTCGAATTTCAAATATTTTTTAATGAGTATGTATTATGAATAGATACTAACTTATATTAAAATATTTGAAATTCGAAGGCATCTTCCAGTCTCAGATAACTACTGTGTAGCGATGACGAAATGAAATAAAAATGTAGTCCCCTAGTTTGAACAAACACCCAAACATTATCTCTATGGAATGTTATGCCATCTGTCATGTAGTGTCACCTGGTGGGCGTAATGACTGGACCGAATGCATATTCAATCTCTCTGTTTTTCTATGCGACCCTGGTAATTTCGAAGTAAAAACACCAGGCGTAATTGGAATTTAACATTATTTGATTTGAATATTTAATTCTGTGCATGTTTCTCTGGTACCTTCTATTCTAATGTGTTTGCTTATTCAATATTTATGAACCCCTAGTACATTTGAATGGATGACAGTAGACCGTGATGGTATAAACGGCGATCGTAGAGTTAGCAATGTTGATTTTGTCCAACTTTGCGGAGATCTCTTGAGATGCTACGGACAAAAAGTCCAAGTAGCTTCGGGCGATAAATGTTAAGAGTTTTAAAGTAAATTTTTATTAACATATAGTATAGTAGATACATCCATATTTTATATACAAAGTTATAAATTACAATATAAGCCATAAACCATAAAAAAATCGCTCTGAAGCCAGTGTTATTTATTATTTCTGCTAATTTTGTAATCATCGTTATTAAAAATATGAAATTAAATTAAAAATAACAATAGATAATCTAAATGTTGAGAGAATAAGTTAAATAAAACAAATGATATTTTAAGGATACAAATAAAACATTTTGTCAACACAATAATACAATCAAGTTGATTACAAGTGTACATCGCTTAAGTGAATTGGGCAATAGGTATACGTACTTTATTGAGAACACCCCACCGGCGCAGTGCCCCGCGGGAGGCAGGCGCCACGCGCTACGGGGTTCGATCCAGGGTCCCGACGCTGCCTCACGAACCATATATTAAATTTTAGTTGCCGTCTAATCTGAACATAAATCTTCGTATTTTGTTTATATCGTCTCGTTTATTAATTATCAAAAATAGAATATTGATGATAGACCGTACAATCGGTTGAAGATGAATTTGTGAATCCGAGGCATGAAGTGTACTTGGACGGAGCTGTTCTCAACACATTAAGTACATAAGTGCATAAGTACACGGACTGAACAAGTCATTTATAAACTTAGCCAATATACCCACCAGGTGTATTGTGTAGTGTTCTCTAAACGTCAAGTGCTTTTCAAACCCTCTAATGCGCGGGGTGGGTCGTTTGTGCCCCAGACTCTCAAGTCGAGTGCACTCTACTGGTGTAACCCATACAGAAACACACGTTTCTGTGTTGCGGTTTCGTGTCAAATTTAATTTCATGACAGCATATAAAATATTTTTTATTCAAGAATAATAGAAATACATAGTGTATAGTTTTTCAAATAATGTTAATCAAATAATCTAACTCTGTGGCAAATTGCATCTAGTGTCGTTTAGTATTTTTGCATTTATAGAATGAAATATAGTATTCGTAGGATACACATAAATCATCACGCCGAGTCCCTAACGGGGTAGGCAGAGCGCCAGTCCTCTCTAGACTTGCATACCTCTTTTGCTTGATCCACATTTATCAGTGTCTTCACATGCTCGCCGGTTTCGAGTACTCTTGACGTTCACATCTTTGAGTGTCCGATCGATTTAATTTAGGTAGTTGGGACGCTGTCTTCACCTGCCTCTTCTTGCACACACTTTCGCTTTGTATATCAGGATATATTACACAACAATCACGTAATGACGACATAGAAATACATATCACTTTTCGACCGTCTGAAGATCTGATTGTAAATAATTCTAAATAAAACATACATGTACCTAGGTTATATGTATAAATTAATAATCAAATAATACCCGTCAAATTGTTGTCGAGCATAAAGCTAAATATTATTGAGCAGTATCTCAGATGGTAAGCGTCAATAAACGTCGCAGGCTCCCGTAGCGTTATAATTACGTGTAAATCTTGGGACACATCCGACGGTAGGACGAAACGGAGCAATATCGCCGTCACAAACTTTTTCCCGGAGGGTGTACAGTAATGAAAACAAATGACAGATACCCACGCGTGCGCAATAAAAAATTAAATTCATGGATGCACGAAAATAGGAGCGAGTATTGAATTTAATATCCGACGATATTTTAGGGTTTTTTGTACGGTGAAATATGACTGCATAAAATGGAATTGAAATATTTTGGAATCAGCTGTTTTTAATTCTCGATACCGGCGGCCACTAAACGGTTAGGTGCTTGTTGTTTGAAATTAATTTCAAAATAAATTATCCTTACTAATATTATCAATGTGAATGTAAGTTTGTTTGTTACGCTTTCACGTAAAAACTACTTAACCGATCATGATGAAACTTTGTGCACATATTCTTGGAGGTATTAGAAGTAACATAGGATACTTTTTTTTTATTGAAAACAAACATTTCTACGAAAGTTAAAAAAGTCGTCCACGCTGACGAAGTCGCGGGCAGAGCTAGTAGATTATAAATTAATATGGGTTTCTTACAATTAATGTTTCTAAGTGGTTTGCAAATACAGCTTTTAAATATCTTTACGATTATTACGAAATTACGGAATCAGACTGTATATATACAAAATTGTGCTCCAAAAGAATGTTTCACAACGCGTTTGTATATTCTATTCATTAAAACTAAGTTACGATTACATATTCTATGGCAAAGCATAGTCTATAGACATAACTACATACAGCTACTTGCTATGTAACACAAATCACATCAAAAAGATCACCTCCAACGGAAGCTAAGTACCAGGAGGCCATACACTTTGTGGGATATAATTTACAAGCTCGCCTAATGGAAGGAGCACATTACCATGGAGTGTTTACGTATTAATAGAATGAGCTGACGCCAGGTGTTGTTGGCTAAGGTAATTGTTTAATAGCGAGTAACGTCACAATTTAGGGGATGCGGTATTTTTAGCAGCCCTCTGATAATAGATTTTTAAAATGTCTGAGACTGTATCCTTAAATAACAAGATTATGATTTATAGGCACACCAGGATCGCAGAGCTAATGAGGATGGCATTGTCCAAAACTCGTTTTGATTGCAGTATCCTTGTAGTGTTGCATTCAAGTAATGAGTACGGGTAAGATTCGTCTATTCGGTCAGCAAAATATGAATAGCACTATAGGGTCCCCTAAATGCCTTCTACTTAGTAGGAACCCAGGTCGGCCTCCTCTACTGTCTGTCCACTATTATCTCTCATTTAACAAATTAATGGAATAATGCAACCTTTGAACTCATGTCACCCCAGTACAGTCGCCCCAAAATCGTTTTCGGAAAACAAATTAAAAAGCATAAAACAAGATTTCAGTGTTCACCTCACTTAACCCTTTCGCTGCATCGCAATAAAATTACTCGGCGGATATTAACCCTCCAACCACCCTCGGGACTAAAACGCACTTAGTTGCAAAACGACCCCCTACCAAATTATGATAGATTAGTGTCTGGTGACAGTGTTATTTGTATTATAGCATTGGCGAATAGTATGAAAACACTGCCGGTGACAGATGCGGGCGCAATATGTACATTCTGGCTTCATTCTTTCTGACACTTGACAGCTCTTTAGCATAGTTTAAAATGGAATCTGACCAGCCATTAATTGCGTGTACACTAGTTCTGTAAATAAAGGAAAAGTGACACCAAGAGATTTATTTTTTATTTTTATGTAGTTTTCTTCACGAAGTAAAGTAAAAGGTGTAATAACATCCACATTTAGCCGGAGATATAGCCATCCCTGGGACATGACTTCACATATAACTTTGCAATTCTTCACACTATATTTTCCTTTGCCGAAAAGCTTGTGGTGTGACAAGTCACTGAAGAACTCATTGGTAAAGATAGCCGGGTATTGAACCTATAATGTCGTTGTTGTACTACCTAAAGTACTGCTAATTTCAGTCGCCACGGCATTTCAAGTTGATATCGAATTATGGTATACAATACATTACAGCGAACGATGTCTTGGAGATGACATCTGTTTGAGACATCTATATGTTGCTACGAATACATTCTTATGTTTTACATCATTTGAATAAAAGGAAAATCCATAGAATAATACATTATTGACATGTTATTTATAACTTCACGCCAGGATCCCTGAAGGGTAGGCAAAGGTCTATTTTAAAATTCGATTCTGTATTTGAAGTCACAAGCAGTAGTTTTATCAACTGTCCGGGTGTTTGGAACAAAAAGCAATATCCGCTTATAGTAATTTGGCACTCCGAGAGCGGGCGCCCACGGGACCTGCTTTCCTTTTAAGTTTTTTACCGTATTAATTTAGGGTTGGCAAGTTATAGTCGAAATTGCCTAAAAAATATCCTACAAAAATATTATTTTATACTGGCATATTAATAAGTCTTTTTTCTGTGCGGGTTTGGTCCCTGTCGGCAGCCACATTAATGTAATGAAACATTTTGTTGGTGTCATTTTTCGTGTAATATATTTTTTATTCTGGAGTTCACTATATTATAACATTTATTTTATCTCGCACGAACGCACGACATGTCGTCTTTAATATATATTTATTTATGCACTAAACGCATCAACTTCGGACGTAAGTTTTATTTTTGCTCACTAAGTGGTAGGAATAGTTTTCATATATTTAATACGAATTGTTTATATTTCTTTTAGTTTTAAAAATCTTTTCGAAGCTGGAAAATAGTTACTTAAGAGCTATTTAGACATCAAAGCGCGGAATAAATAATGGATGAAAATAAAAAGTGACAACCCTATTAGTAAGACCTCGTACACACACCCGCTTGTTTGTGTGGACGCTCCAACACATAAATCACACGCTTAATGTATCGAAATGACGCACCAGCAAGTGTATTACTACCCTTAAATAGTACTTTCATTAAAGTATATTCTAACACGCTACAAATAAGGTCAAAAATGACTAGTGAAAATATTCTGGACTTGTAATTTTACTCAAAAGGAATGTACGTTTTATTCAAAAGTGCATAGGGTGCAACTTGTTTTGCATTAAGAAAAGACAATCGCGATTTGATACAAGAGTAACGCACATTGCAAAAATTTTACATTTGCCATCAAACATAAGAGCATAGAACTTTATATGTTGGACACAAGGTTGAAATTAGATTGTGTTAGTCGTTCAAAGTGCTCAACTATAGTTTGTTTGCAGTAATCCACATGAAAGCTTTCGGATTAGCGTTTGATGACATCATTATTTTCGAAAGTCGATGGTTGCGCTTTTTTATTCCATTTTGAGTAGTGATTTATGGTGCTCTGGTAATTTGGTAATGTACTCTTGTACTTTCGAGGCATGTGTGTGAAATTCTTCACAAACAAGTATTTTGGCGTATTCTTAGAGTTTCCAATAGGAAGCTAAGTATGTCAATGTGCGATGCATTGCCATTCTTAGCTTCCATTTGCAAACAATTATTCTAAATTGTCTACCATTACTTATATAGGGAATTCATATTGAAAAATACTGGGCAATTTATTTCACCGTTTTTTGTCGAGGCAAGTTTTTCTTTTTAAAATAGAGAATTGGCGTTCCACTCTCTCTGCCTGCCGTCTGAGAGACAGGCGTAATAAGTAAAGATTCAAACTACATTCAAACTCAAACTATACATTTAAAATCAAAACATAATAACTCAACGCACCAACCGAATTACTTTCTAATAATTCACACAAATCCTTAAAATCGCTTGGGACGAGCGTACCAACCCTAACGTCATTTAACAAACTCAGTCGATTTTGAACTCTAATTGCACGAAGAATTAAAGACTTATTGCACGGTCGGAGAAAAATACGAGCTCTCTAAGGCGACATATAATAAACCAGCAGTTTTCAAGCAAGTTGCAACTCTGTATATAAGAGAATAAGGGCGTTTTTTAACGTAAAGATGAGTTTCAGTTCCTTGTTTCAATTTTCCGGACCAGTGGTCTCTATCCAGCAGGGATTGGAGGAGAGACAGTCGCGCAGATGTAAGGTGACTGTTTGATAGATGTATCCTTGCTAACTATTATAATTACTCCGTCAATAACGGTATTTTGTCGGTTTTATTATCTCCAGAGAAACAAGGGTGTATGGGGACTCGCGGGAATGCGCGAATATATATTATATAAAAAAAATGTATCTATTTGTACATAGTCGAACAGTATCATTACTATCATGAAGCCACAAGGGAGAGGCAGAGGTGTAACAACGCCTCCAGGGACTCCATCGCCGTTTCCCCGCCGCCTTTGAGTTTTTAAACGAAGTAGGTTTACTCTCATGTTATCCTACACCGTAAAGCTCGTGGTGCGATTAATGCGAAAGATCAGAAAAACTCATTGATACGGGCGGGGCTCGAACTTGTAATCTTTGCATAGCAGTCTACTACTAGAAGCATTGGGCCACCACGGCTCCTTCTCCAAGGATATTTATTTTTTATATTCCAACGAAAATGATAGATCAAAAGTAATTAACGAATAGGTTCTCACAAAGTTGTTACTCTTGTAAATATTTAAGGTATACGATAACAATAAACTCTTCTATGTTGGGGAGTTCCCGCCACTCCAAGGTGCATCATCCCCCGAGACGAAGGGGGTTTGTAATCCGTACCCCGGGGACTCGTAATACGAGACTACAGACAAATAGATTATACATTTGTATTTGTATGAATTACAAATATGATCAAGGGCATTTTATGGACAAAATATCGACTCATATAATATTGGATATGATGGTAGATACCATAAACAACAATAATTTCTTTAAGCCCTTCGGGAATAGAAGGTATTAATAATAATTAATTATACTATCAAAAATATTTTGAAGTTTAGTTTCCTAAGTTAAAAAGCTAAGACTAGGCTATTTATAATAATGAAACATTACAGAGAAAACTGTGTAGAGATTTTTTCCGAGTCGACAACGCGCCAGAACCCTAGTTAGATACGCGCGCAGCGATAATTGCTTACCATCATACAGGTGTCATGCTTTTGGGGTAATACATACTATATGTAAACACAAATGTTCAATTGCCGTTTTCGTCATGAGTCATCCGAGGGTTAGGTCGCGGTGAAAATACACCCTTTTTTCGTTGGAGATACGTTAAATGACAGATAACAAGTCGGTTATATACGGGCACGCGTATATAACTATATGTCTTTGACTTATTGCTCAAACGCATGAAAGTTTCCTCTCGATATTCTCCTTCACCGAAAAGCTCGTGGTGTGATGTTGACTTAATATCAAATGTTTAAATAGATTTTTAAAGATTTGAATACGAACTGAATTGCTGTCATGTAATATTACCTTAAAATAAAAATAGGCATCAAATACAAAATCAAGATATCTGCCCTCGCGCTCAGATAATGAGCCTATGAATAGGGATGTCCATTTTAATTACAAACACGACGAATGCATACATCCAGTTAAAGCCGTGCTTATTGTTGATATAAATTAACTTGCGGAGACCAGACACACGATAAGATCTCTATACCTTCCAGGAATGTCACTACGGAACATAGCGTGGGACGTTAATCTGGTGCTACAGGACTGTGACATAACGTTAACTGCCTTAATTGCCTTAATATATAGTGTAATTATTGCAATAGTCTTGTTATCATACATATCTTGTTATTTCCACAGTAGACTTTACCTAACTTTTATGTAAGTATATCTGCTTTGCATAAGGATTGGAAAAAAAATCTATCAGAAAAAAAAATATCTTGAATGAAATGCATCCGTTTAACAACCGCACATTAGACGACTAGTCAAAGTGAAATTAATCTCCAACTACCAGGCAATCATAGGTTCAAGGAAAGAGAAAGCTGGCCTGATATCATTTTTGTATTTAAATTTTAAATATTTTTGTCCGTCATAGTTGTAATTTTAATGCTTTTCGATATCAAAGTATAAACATATAGAGCTTTATTCTGGTTATAAAATAGATATTATATAAAGAACCGTGTGTGTACCTAACATTTGATAAACAAAACAGCTAAACTAACATCATAGCCGTAAGTTCTCGAATTTACGACGTAAGTACTAGGAAAACATGAGCATTGCGGGGGTTTCTCTATAAAATAACAGTTTGCAAAGTTGCGTCAACGCAGCAGTAACATAATATGATATCACTTACCTTATATCTAGGGTTGTATCTTGAGGATCTCCTTACGAGCATACATACATATTGTTATCGGAGATCTGTAAAGACGTCTCGCGTGGAAAAGATCAGGTTACACCAACTTACCTGGAAAGATAACAAATATTTTAGCGACATACGAAGTATAAAATATTGCGAACTTTAAGACGATTCTATAATCAATATATACATTTTCATCTTCATGCCATTTCCATAATGGTCCCCGAAGGTGTCCACAGAGGCAGAGGTGTGTGGTAAGTGGTAGCACACCGAGATATAGGTAAAAAAAGAAAACCGGGGAGTTTGCTTCGCCGTTTCTTCTCCAGGCAGGTATTTTTTCTTGGAAACGGTGGTAACTTTAGTTTATATTAGATATGTGACGTTCAATAAGTGTTCCCAGTGTCCATGACGTTGAATAAAATATTTTGATTTTGAGATGTGCCAATGTGACAGATCGCAGGTCGATCACCTTTTCTCAAGCACAACTTTACACAAGTCTTCAAATCACTTTTCAAGGGTACGCAGGATTCCTCTCGATTTAATCGTAAAGCTCATGGGGTGACTAATTACTCACTGTAGTTAATTTCAGAAAAACTCATTGGTATATTCGGGATTAGATCTTGCAATCCTTGCGTTGGAGGCACTACTCGAACCACACGGCCACCGCCGCTTCATTAGGTAACTCTCAGTCTTATCGGAATCTATCGATGTGACCTCCGTTGGTGGTCCGAGCAGCTCGTTAAAATAGCTATAGGAATAGCCAACAGTTAACATTTAAGATAGGTGTTATCTAAGGCGGGTTTACGAGTGTTACCTAATTCCTACTCTCAACTTAATATATCACTTAATTACTTTAATTGACGCCTGTTTTATCGTCGGAACAGCCTCCATAAACTGTGACATCATGTTTTATGGCTACGTTTAATGTATGATAGCACGAAACCCAGTTAAAACTGCTTGTATAATACACATTTTTTAACTTTCACTGAAATAATGTCATTTAGCGGCCAATGAAGTTCATTGCGCCGGCAATGAACGTGTAGTTACAAGCCTGTAGTTATTTCAATTTATAATATCTATATATCTTTATTTATCATACATTCTTCATTTTTATCTATAAACTTATATTGTTACTTTCCTGGTGCATTAGATTAAATAATATAAGATATATACAATGCGAAAGTGTGTGCAAGAAGAGGCAGAGGAAGGCTACGTTCGAACTACACAGATCAAATGAATCGAATACTCAAGGACGGGAACGTCTTTAGATCTTAATATAAATGCCTAAATAGATTGATAGAAAGGCTATCTTTAATATAAAACCAAA
The DNA here is from genome assembly GCA_016069955.1 of Drepana arcuata. NCBI lineage: Eukaryota > Metazoa > Arthropoda > Insecta > Lepidoptera > Drepanidae > Drepana > Drepana arcuata. The sequence continues at coordinate 46,091 of JACCPG010011460.1, forward strand.
ATATTATTGAACAGAGGTTACACCTACATTACAAATTATAAGCTTTGGCAGTTCTTAATAAAATTCGCAATCAGTGCGTTTCGTTCAACTTCAATTAAACAATTCAAATATGAGTCATTTATGGCAAAATCATGCATCCATCGGCTATAGCATGTACTCGGGCAGGAGAGGTTAACGGTCAGTAGTGAGGGCCTCGGGCGACCACACCCATATAAATAATGTCAACAGTCGGGCTCCGAGAACAATCGATGATGCACGGCGCTGTGTCACCCACCAGTCAACGCTTCCCACAACAAAAAACGAACCAAACTTAATATATCAAACCGAAACAATAGGGCGACATGACCGATACCGCATCGCACGCAGACTCACTCACATATTTCAAAAACGGAGATAAAAATAAAAAATCAAACAGATAAGTCGAAAAACCAACATCGAAAAAAACACGTGACGGGCATTAATTAAAACGGACCCACAACCAGGAATACAGAAAAACAAAGAGGTTAAACAAACCTTCGCAGTGGGATCCCTCGCAATGATCATCATCTTACATTTTTAATCATCGGACATAAAATTATAGTGACCGATTGAAATGCGACCCTAAGATGAGGTATTAGAGGTGGTAATGTTGGGAGGATGATAGCACATTTATCGATATGAGAGCTGTTGAAAATTATTTTTTGGTTGGATTGTCACCGTTGTTTTAATGGTATTACGCACTGAGGAAGGGTTATCTCGTCCGTCCGATCTCGGGCGCAGGTAAGGACCAAGATTGATTGGACACAAGCAGACATTTTTATGTCCGCTCTAGAGTGTCGTCGACTCGAGGGTACGTTATTAAATTAGTGGCATTCGATCGTTTACAGACCGGCAATTATAGCAATTTTATTGTTACTTAACAACGAGTTTGTTGATTGAATGAAATGTATACATTAATTGGGAAGCGCGGGGAAACATGTATATTTATTGTTTCAATCTTGAATAAGAACCCCTTTCAATCAAGCATATGTGAAAAAGTTACATGAAGGCCTTGATATTTATCAATAAAAAGGCTTACAAAATAGCGCGATACAATCGCAGCGCAACACAGTCGGACCGACACAAAGGCTGTCAACATAATCGTCACCGCAGTACCAGGGGATTATGGCAGACAAACAGACAAAAGGACAGCAACGCTAGTTGAGTTGAGGGGGCGGTTATAAAACAGTAATAAAGTGCTTTGTATCGGTAGACTGAATTGTGTAACAAGGGATCGTGTAAGTGACGATTCTTAAACATTAAAACTTTTTTGTTTCGATTTGGAACATTATTCTATTTATATAAGATTGCCTGCCAAACAAAGATCCCAGACTTAAGCCTCAAAAGCTAGTGAGTTTTATAAATACATATCACACGGCGAGTCCTTCTCGGGGAGGAGAGTGAGAGTAGACCATCAGTTCTCTCTAGACTTGCAAACATGTTTCGCTCTACATTTCGTAGTAAAGTACACAAAACAACCACATCAAATGAAGGAGAAAGAGTTAATATTATATGTACATATATATCTTCACGCCTTCTCACGAGGGTCTCCGAAGGGGTGAGCAGAGGTGGATAGTACCCACACCCACTTTTCGATGGAAGTACATTAAAGGTACTAAAGTGATAGATAGCGAGTTCATCGCCGTCTCTCAGGCTCAACTAGACACATTTTCCTTCATCGGAAAAGCCTTGTTCAGAAAAACTTAAGTTTTTGAGTAAAAAGGAGCGTGAGTGAGTGTCTGTCTGTGAGTACCAGAACTACGATCGAGTGTCACGTGATCCCTTATCTAGTACACTACATATATAATATCCCACAATACAATATTGCGTTACTCGTGCTGTATAGCTGGCGAAGAAAAGGCAACACAAAAGGCTAACAATAGGCAAAAGGGATTTGAGAAGAGATTTGGATTCAAAGGGATCTCTCCAACGTCTTTGTTTCTGCAAAACTATACCTTTGGAGAGGTGAAGCAACCGGTCGTGGTAGGGCGGGGTCCCACTGCGAGCGATAAACTTCGTTTGCAATTTGACTTTAGCAAAATGTAGGTATTCCATATTCCATATTATCTGAATATTTATGGGTAAAAGGCGAAAGATTTATACTGTTCAAAGGAAAATAATTAAGGATGAAAGCATGTAGGTAGGTACATATAAAAATAATAATTATTAAGTATATATATGACAAGCATGTTAAATTTATTTGAACACGTAAAACGAATTACAAAAATTTACCAAAACGGCACACAATGCGTAGAGTATGTGGCAGAAGAGTTGGAGGAAGACCACGTTCAAACTACCTAGATCAAATCGATCGGACACCTAAGAAAGTGAACGTTTGGAGTACCTACTCTAGACTGACGAGCGTGTATCAAGAGACTGATTAATTTGGATAGAGCGAAAGAAATTTGAAGTTTAGAGAGTACTGGCTATCGGATTATCCTGTGAGGGACAATTCTAGATGTGCATGTATTTGTGTAAGTTACCTACCTATACTTAATTATACTTATAGCGCCGGCACGGCAGCATAAAGGGCGTATACTTTTTGATAAACAACATAATAATTATATATCCTCACGCCTTCCCACAAGGGTCCCCGAAGGGGTAGGCAGAGGTGTATAGGTAATACCCACACACCCACTTTCCGCCAGAGGTATATTAGGTGCCAACGTGACAGATGGCGAGTCCATCGCCGTTACTCAAGCACGACTATACATACGCCTTTGAATTCTTCTCAGACGTATGCAGGTTTCCTCTCGATGTTTTCCTTCACCGTAAAGCTCGTGGTGTGACTAATCACTGTACTTAAGTTCAGAAAAACTCATTGGTACAGTCGGGATTCGAACTTGCGACCTTTGCGTCGCAGGCAACTGCTCGAACCACTCGGCCACCACGGCTTGATAAACTTAACCGCTAGCATAGAGCCTCCACCCTATTCGGATTTATTTAGGAGGCTTTAGTCGTCGGCTCGTCTTTGTGAAGGGTCTACACTAAGGGCGTGTGATTGTTAGTACCCAGTAATGGGGATTTTTTGTGTATGCGCGATAAAAAGGCGGTGTTTGTGTACACGCAAGTAGTCCTTGTGCGCGAGAGTTACAATATATCTACGCATATGTGTACTACACATTACGTCAGAAATAAAAAAAGAAAATCGATGTATACTTATCCTCGATTGATGATCCCTATTAAGGTTCATTAAAGTAGGTATAACTAAAGCCCTAGATGCTAGGATATCAAACAACGCACCCAAACTATTCCCAGATCGCCTATCTGAAGCGATAACATCACTAAAATACTGAAACTCGACACCAGCCAGAGGACGCTCGAATGAATTTATGAAATTCAGTGGATCGGAACAAAACGCAGCGGTGTATAATAGTGTTGTCCATTGGCGCGTAAATATCGATAGTCGATAAGGAGACAAAGGTCGGTAACAAAGCGGTCGGGTAATCAAGATATCAGAGAATGGCGCGAGGCACGAGTGCCAAGGACTGATACAATTATTTATTAATACTAAAGTGTTTATACATGTCTATAAGCGTCCCCGAGGGGAAGGCAGAGGTGTGTAGTATCCATACACAAAATTTTCGCGATATATATGATGTAGTTTGTACCAATATAAAATCCTTTCGAAGGTGGGTTCTTTATTTTATTATTATTTTATCATATTATAAAGATGGTTTCAATTATTGCTTCTGTCAGCCTGGTACTGCCGTTTGCTGACAAGTCTATCTTCCTCATACATTGTTGTCGCAACAAGCCACTGAGCATGGCAACACGAATGAATTAAAAGGCCAACCGCTAGCAGTCCGTAACTTGCACCAGCCCCGAGTCGCAATATGCGCCGGCGCAGCATTAGAGCAGCGCAGCGGAGCGCACTAGTCACCAGACCTGAGGTAATACGGCCGGCGCCATTGCACCACCGACCGGCGAAACACATCTACCTCATCCCATCCTCAAACCACGAGCGTTAAAAAAATAATATCCTTTCGGTTTCTCAGTATCCTGTTAATATTATGATGATAGGCCGCCTTACACGACATGACATCCTCTTTAGGAATATTTTACCTACGGGTAAGGGGAGAGTGGAAGAGAGGACGAGGAAGACCAAGATTTAAATGACTCAGATCAAAGAGAAAGTACCTCTCATGAAGTAGATATAGGGAGGCAAAACAGTTTGAGCTGGAGAGAAGTAAATGGACGGAATGACATCAAAGACGCCGACAAGAGGACAACTTTTAATTTATGATCATTACTACGAAATTGATATAAGCAAAATGGTAAATGCGAAAGTTTTGGATGAAAATTGAAACTGAGACAGACTATTAGCTTATATTTTATTCCAATAGAAAAATCTATCTACTAATGAAATAAATAGCGTTATATGATAACACCTACCAAGGCAACATACATTCTGAAGAGACTATCATCAAGCAGAATGATGAAAGAAGGCATCACTCTGCTAACCATAGAAAGAGAGCTATCAATCGGCATGATCAGTTCTTAAAAAGAGAATCCCAAATTCCTTTTTGAACCTTTATGAGCTTCTCGTATAATTACAGTAATAAAGTATCTGTGGGCAGCATCACTATATTCATAATTCCGCTCAACATTACTAATCACAAACATTGATAATGATATGTTACGTTTTCCAACGCGTTAAGCCCGTCTCAGCGTTTGTACCACCGGCGAAGGCTGTGTCTCGGGACATAGTTGCCCCACCTGTGGTAATGTGACACCCGGCGGTAATGTCCGACATTACAAATAAACGACACCACAGATGCATAGATATTTTGACGGATGCTGCGACTAGCCGACCGGATAAGCAAAGCAGGAATTTACATGACTTATGTTCATACTAATTATTTTTCAGAGGTCCCCGATCGGGTAGACAGAGCTGTAGCAACACCCTGTTCCGATGGAGGTCTAATAGTATTTAGGTGCCGTTTCTCAAGCATATATTTGACGATTCGTTGAATTTCTTCTCAAACGTTTGCAGGTTTTCTACCGATGTTTTACTTTCATTGTTAATCTCGTTGTGTGATCTAAGGTTATAATATTAAAATATATACATACTCGTACATATCATAACACATATCCCATGCAAACTGTATACATATTTCTCTACTCTCACTTATGTTTTTCATTATTTCTACCAAACCCTACCCATACTCTCCGCATCTACTTCGGCGACCCTTGTGGGTAAACGTGAAGACAAATATTTAACTCTGTCATCCAAAACCCCAAATGAGTCCATAATTACCCCATGGACGAGTACGTAAAGGACCAGTCTTGGATTTATCCAATTTACATTTAATTACATATATGTAGCTAGCCGTGGTGGCCGAGTGGTTCGAGCGTTTACTGCGACGCAAAGGTCGCAAGTTCGAATCCCGACTGTACCAATGAGTTTTTCTGAACTTAAGTACAGTGATCAGTCACACCACGAGCTTAACGGTGAAGGAAAACGTAGAGAAGAAACCTGCATACGTCTGAGAAGAAATTCAAAGACGTATGAATAGTCGTGCTGGAGTAACGGCGATGGACTCGCCATCTGTCACGTTGGCACCTAATATACCTCTGGCGGAAAGTGGTTGTGTGGGTATTACCTATACACCTCTGCCTACCCCTTCGGGGACTTCAGTGGGAAGGCGTGAGGATATAAAAATAATACGTATATGTATACATATCATCACTCCGAGTCCCTAACGGGGTAGGCAGAGAGTGTAGAGTGACTTATTACACGGAGCAATATGCTCACCAGTTCCAAGTTGTTTTGACGCTCGTCCTCGATCGACTTGACATAGGTAGTTGGAACGTGGCTTTCCACTGCCTCTTACACAAGCTTTCGCATTGTAAATATCTGTTTTGTCAATATTTTGTTCACTAATACTTTCTAAATATGTAAACCAGCGTGCTTTAATTAATCATTAAAACACAACCTCATTATCCATAATGTCGATCCAAAATGTATTCTAGCACGCAAAGGCAGGATTTTCCGATAAAGTAGAAGTCTATATAATATAGTCTATGTATAAGTCAGTAATTAAATACGCCTTGTACATTCGTGTAAGGTTCTCCGTAAGTAACGTCCATTACCGAGTCAAGTACCTCTCGACTGAAGCGACTTGAATTATAAAGAGTATCATTCAACGAACCCCCAGAGCGACTCATAGAATCGAGTTTTAAAAACGACATCCGCTTGTAAATTTTCTTCAAGCATTCATAAATAATTTCAAGTAATTAAAAGCTTAAGACACTAGCGAGTAATTTTGCGCCCCGTTGTGATTTTACGTTTCGATGCTGTATCATAGAGTCCGCGACAGCAACGGGCAACAGTCTCGGAGACTTGGTTGTTGTGCTCAATAGTAAATAAATACTCGAACGACGAGATTTGCGGTCAGAATTCAATCAGAAAAAAAATTTAAGGTCGACAGGGAACACAAGTTGAACGCGCGAATCGAGTATACATTTTGTGTTACAATAGTTTTTTAGAAAAAACCTTTAAGGAATATTATATTATAGCGTACCTACGCAGATCACGCGCAACTAGCGAGCATGTATAGACAAACCGATATTTCATTCTTTGAAGAATTGACGCTGGTTTAAAGCTTGGAAGTGAATCAGTTATCATTTATACGAAATAAACGCTGTTTTTTTAAGAAATATCTGCATTATGTTTTATATTCACCATTTTCATCGCTTCCAATAAAAAAAACTTTTCTAGAGAAGTGGGCGAAACAAACTAGTTAGAACGACACATTAGTAATATCTGTTATCTAATATCAGTAGTTTGCTGATTGCCCTGTCGCTGTCGCGGACTAGCGAATGCTTCCCTTATCAGAGACGCGCCTAGTCGATAAAACAAGCGAGTTATCATCGACATGTTTATATCGACATGTTTACATCACTACGGGCGTAGCGTTGCCCACGCCTACAAACAGTGCGTAGCTGTGTAACGACGTTCTGTCCTTTTCTAGCCAATATAGTGCGACGTGTACGTAGCAATTACATCCAAATGCATTGAGTCCACTGCACTCCAATATACAGGATGTTTCAGAAAATAGAGCAGTTGTCTTCTGGAAGTTGTTGGGTATTGTGAATAAATGTTCAAGAGGAAGAAATAAACATAGCTCCAGAATTTACAAAATTACATCAAAGGGGTACCTAATACTCAGCCCCAAGCATGGTTTGGCAAGCATGGCATTTAAAAAATTAAAACGTATTTAGACGTTTTATGTATAACTCATTAATTACACCAAATCTTGAATTATGCTAAAATTAGATAAAAGAAAAACAAATTTGTTATTTTTATCTTCCGTTCATTATGACCATTTGAACAACTGTCAATTTTCTAAGACATCCTTTATATAAGTTAAATGGAGAAATATAAAATCTTGATGAAGCGTGAGGATATATACTATGAGTAACGGCGATGGACTCGCCATCTGTCACGTTGGCATCTAATATACCTCTGGCGGAAAGTGGGTGTGTGGGTATTACCTATACACCTCTGCCTACCCCTTCGGGGACCCTTGTGGGAAGGCGTGAGGATATATATCTACTGACAGTACTGCTCTTTAGGGATTTATTTACTGAAAGCAATGACTGCTTAGCTGTACAGAGTTGGCACACCGTTCACGTATCATGGTTAACGTAGCTACATATACACCCGTAGTCTCACACGGGGTTGGCAGGGTGAGTAAAAGTGCTAACGGGGAAAACACAATATGAATTTCGCCAAATATCTTAATGTAGGTCACGGTGAAACTGACCTGCACTTTATAATAATCAGGACGATCACCGAAGTACTCAGGCAGAACTGAATATCTCATCAATTTTAATGCTTGATTACAAACACATTTACTTTAATAGCTCCGTAAACGTATTCGTGAAGCAGCTGTTCGCGTTGTGTGTTCAAATTAGAGTTTTTTATGGACTCGTTGACAGATGCCGGCAGTGAATCATCGAATGATACTAATGGGCGGGATTACAGGAGCTTAGGCGATCTTTGGTGACGTTTGTGGCTCGAAACAGTGGGTTCCGTGTGGCGAATGTTAATACTTACAAGTAAAAAAAATAAGGTGAGTTTATGGCTGACTTTTGCATCGTTATAATGACGTTTCCAGCCAAGATTTACTACTTGCAAGATCATGAACGTACTTAAACTCTGCAGTCTGTATTGAAGCTATATTGACTTTCCTCAAAGGCTCTGAGATTGACAAGGTTCTGTGTTAGTTAGGAAATAAATACGAATATAAAACTAATGCTTTCAGGAATGTATAATGTACGACATACTTAATATAAAATAGCAACTAAAATTGTGTACGAGTTTTATGAAATCCAATTTCATGCACCAGGAGCGCAGCATGCAGCAGTGAGTAAGAACTAAGAAGTTACCAGAGGCGTGACCAAAGAGGGCGCACGCTTGCCACGTGGCGCTGCGTTAGCTATTGTGCGCTCCGATGATGGCACAGTCGGCGGAATCAACCAAATTAGCAAATTGTGACACTCGTCTCTGATTTATTAGCAGTTTCTATTTATTCAAGATCAAAGTCAATGCGATAAATAAACTATCAAGGACTTCACATTCAACAAGTATAAATTGTCATCTTCAAGATATTATGATGCAAAGTTCCTCACCTACCCCTGTTTAGAAGGTGGAGTGCCTGTTTCATCTAGACTTATGTCTTTCGCTATACCTCATTCTTTAATTCTTTTCATAACGTTCCCATCCTAGAGAGCTCGATCGATTTAATTTAAGTAATTGGAACCCGGTATTCGTTTGCCTCTTTCAGAATAAATTGTTACCAAAGATATTTTCAATAGTTTTTAAAAATTACAAGAATGCTGACGATGAAGTTAGACCAATCGCCCAAACAGACAGAGCAAACAATTCAATAGAGGCATACATAATACAGCAATGCACTTAGACATAACCCAATAATAGTTAATGCAATAAGGGTATAAATGAAAACTAATGTCAGTGCAGTGTCCCGGAAACTGAGCACAATCTAATTATGCCGCCCTCTGTGCCTGCTCCCCTGGTAGCTGTGGTAGCACCCCTGTGTGCTGATGCTGGGGTCTTGAGAAATTGCTTTCTGATATAACGCAGAGTCAAGTGTAGTGAATACAATTTGATGATTGCTTGTGTTGACGCGCAAACATTTTAATATCTTAGAATATACTTCATCACATTCCAATCAGAGCCTGTTACTATAGGATTGCTTAAATTGAGAATTTGTCATCTGAATATTGTTCTGTATGAAAACGTGAGTAAACTTTGAGAGCAGTTTTTAAATACTCGCCATTTGTAACATTGGCATTTATATCTCCGGTGTAATACGGTGTGCATATACCTACAGTGTGCCTACCCCGACGGGAACCCTTATGGCAAGATGTAAAATCTAGATTATTTGTTTAGAATCAAGCTTTATCACGGAAGACGTTTTGCTGCCTATTACGGGGATCTAGTAGAACTCACTTAGAATAAAATGACTCCTATGGAAGGTTGTCAGTAGAGGGATTAGTCCTATTAAGCTGCCAACACGGTATAACTCTCCAAACACAGAGTGGCAACGCGCAAGTGATATTGCGGTATCGTGAGCGTAAATAGCCTACGGTAACCGCTTACCATCCGATGGGCCATATATATATATATATATATATATATATATATATATATATATATCCTCACGCCTTCTCACAAGGATCCCCGAACGCATAGGCAGAGGTGTATAGGTGGTACCCACACATCCACTTTCCGCTAGAGATATATTTTAGGTGCCAACGTGACAGATGGCGAGTCCATCGCCGTTACTCAAGCACGACTATACAATACGCCTTTGAGTAGCTTCTCAGACGTATGCAGGTTTGCTCTCGATGTTTTCCTTCACCGTAAAGCTCGAGGTGTGACTAATGTGTGACTACTGTCGGGATTCGAGCTTCCGATCTTAGTGTCGCAGGCAACTACTCGAACCAATCGGCCACCTCGGCTCTTGTCTGTTTTATTATTCTAATTGTTGACATAGAAGACAATAATGAACGAAGTACAATAACTATATATTGTAAAACAACTCGGGATTAATAAATAGTACAAAACTAATCACCAGAGAATACAATACCCAACGCCGGGGGATGGAGTTGCAATTAAATTACACATCAGCTAATGAGGGGGTGGTAACTGGATTACATCGGGGGCTGAACAGATTACAGAAGGGATAGCATTTGGTACTCACAGGAAAACAAAGTTCGGAAACAACCATATCTTCTTCAAACCTTCGCTCACGGGGCAGAGAGAGTAGAGCGCCTGTTCTCTCAAGGCTCATAGACCTCTTTCGCTACATCAGTCTTTTCATAAATCCTTGCCAAGCAAGAGTGTGTGCAAGAAGAGGCAGAGGAAGACCACGTTCCAACTACCTGGATCAAATCGTTCGGACGCTCAAGGACGGGAACGCCAGTACTCGAAACCGACGAGCATGTATAAAGAGACTGATGAATGTGGACTGGCGGCCTATATTCTCTGCCTACCCCGTAAGGGACTCGACGTGATGATATGTATATATGTCTGCTTGCCGGTTTCGAGCATTCTTGACGTTCCCGATGCGAAAAAGATATATCATTTATATTCTCAACAATTCTTTACACTCGTTCCAAAATATTAATACCGTATATGAAGACCCTGTGGTCTTAAAATATGACCTTTCAAGGGCAATATTATCATGCATAGCGGCGCCGCCGGGCGGCTTGCACAAAGGCAGATAAAAGTGCATTTGCGCCGTTGATTTATCAATCAATTGCTTGCATCGTTACCGCGCCGCGGGCCGCCCTTTGCAGTGCCCGACCAGTGTGTAAGCACCTTTACTGTGTTTGTATTGTAGGGGTACATGCCTACTGTTTCACCTAATGTCTGTTACAATTATTTTTACTTTTAGGATCAAATTTTGATTACATATTATAAAACACCGCTGTGCTGCGTCTATCTGTCTGTTCGCGATAATCTTTAAAAAGTACAGAAAAATATTTCATGCGGTTTTCACCAATAGATAGAGCGATTCACGTTCTCGTGAATCGCTGGTTTGGGGTTTGGGGTATATGTATTGTGTAAATTAATTAAACTTTTCTCTTGCAACATTGACAGACAGAACATGTAGGTAGTGTTATAATAAATTCTAGTTTATATTCGAAAAAATGTAATCGCAGTGAGGAGTTCGCAAAACAATTGGCGTTAACGAGAGTGCGTTAAAGAGATTGTGAACATGAAGAAAAGCATGTAACGTTGCTTTGGACATAAAGATGAGCGAAGAGAGATTTAATAAACAGATATAATGCGAAACTTTGTGGAATAGGCGGCAGAGGAAGACCACTTTCCAACTACTTAGATCAAATCGATCAAGCACTCAAGGATGAGTCAAGAGTACTTTAAATTATGGATGGGGATGAATAATTAACTAACAATATAAGTTCAATAATTGCCTTGAGATACAGCTCAGTACAGAATAGGTTGTGGTATGTAAAACAAAAGTATTTGAATGACACATGTTTTATTATATGAGCCGCCATTTGTAAAGTCAATATTTATTTATAAAAAAAAACTAACAGATGCCCGACATGTTTAGCAAACGTTCAAATACTTTCTAAGACAAGTACCAGGAATCTATGAGTGTATAGGAGGCAAGCAGTCACGAGCGCTGATCCCGTGATTTGATTTATCGCGTGCGCTCCACGGCTGCCTACTATAAATTATTATCGGTAATGATCAACGGGAATGATTTATTATTACGATAAATAATCGATACGCACGCCCGAATAAAATATCGATACGATTGAAATTAAAATAAATATATGTATAACATACAATTTAGCATACCGCTTAATGATGGTTAAATATTGTGTGTATGTAACTACAATTGATTCACTAAACGCTATTTTCCACAGGTACAAAAGTACAGCCACAAATAAAACGTTAACACTTATAAATAGAGCCCATTAGGTACTTAATAATTATACATTTTATAAACAGAATATAATAAATACAAATACATACAAGAGCCGTGGTAGCTCGAGTTCGAATCCCGGCTGTACCAATGAGATTTTCTCAAGTTAAGTACAGTGATTAGTCACACCAAGACCTTTACGGTGAAGGAAAACATCGAGAAGAAACCTGCATTTCTTTTGATAAGAAATTCAAACGCGCATGTATAGTCGTGCTTGAGTAACGGCGACGGACTCGCAATCTGTCACATTGGCACCTAAAATATATCTCTCTGTACTGCCTATACACCTCTGCCTACCCCTTCGCCGTTACTCAAGCACGACTATACCGTATGTATTAGAGAGAGTTTCTTGTCTAAAGAGGAACTAATGTTGGTGAGGATGCCCTCTCAAAGTAAGTCATTACAATAATTACGATCAACTGCTCGAATCAATTCCGAAAAGGTCAGTTATTACTAACGAAGAGAGGAGATGTTTAAACTAGTTGGCGAACCATGAAAACTGGTAGTTTTACATAGTTTATGTGGTAAGCATAAATAGTCACGGTTCGTTAGCGACCACATAGCGTAACAATTCTTAAAATAGAAACCTTATCAGATTACCTAAATAATATACATACGCAGGTAGCTATAAAATAAGAATGTAGGGCGGAACCATACGCATGGCAGAACATTATATATAGGCTATCTTTATATATATATATATAATTATCTTGTCGTGAGTATGTTCGCTGAACTCCTCCTAAACGGCTGAATCGATTTCGGTGAAATTTTTGTGAGTTCAAGTTCGAGAAGGGTAAATATTTACAATGTGGATTGGATAGATGGCGCCGCGATCGTGTTACAGATACTTTTATTTTTCACCTAAGCAACTCTGGTCGGACAGCTTGTTAATAAAGAAGAGGTAGACATTGTTTGTTTGTTTGGTGGAACGCGCTTATCTCGGGAACTACCTACTAAGCCGATTAGAAAAGGAAATTTGTAGTCTTGCTGTGAGTACTCTAGGGAGCTCAGTAGTCACAATAATATAATAGTCTGAGAGAGGATGTTTGTGCGTCATTCACGCTACTATTGTACATAATTGGATGAAATTTGGCTCACAGATGGATCAACAGCTGGTTTAACGCAGACTATGATTAATTCCAGGAAAATTTACTGATGAAATCAAATATTACGCAGGTGACACTGCGGGGCATAACTAGTAATTATATGTAAAAGGTAATTAATTACCCTCGCCGCTATTAGCTATAAATAGTGAGCAAAGCACACAAAATGCTGGTTCGTTTAAATTTTTATTGTAATTCCACACCGAATTCTCCATTTCTTGGGCACGCACGAAGCCCATCTCGTAAAATGAACAGAGACGGGGCGCGTTTCAGATACCATCTCTAAACTCTGCATTCCTGGTAAAAACAAAATGTTTTAATTTCTTAAGGAACTGCGCGATTCTTCCACGGATAAGAATTTCCTGTCTGTAAAGACGTTGCCTCTTTTTCAAATATATTTTTACGTTTTTTTCCAGTTTATGTGACTGAATCGGTAGTAAAGTTTCATCAGTTCGCCCAAGATTTCAAGATAGACGAAATAAATCCACTGCGTTAAATGTCAACTTATTTTTAAATGTAACATAAAAAAACAATTTATATCGTGCCAATATTATGAATATGTAAGTTTGTGAGGCTAAAATATATCTCTGGCGGAAAGTGGGTGTGTGTCGGAACTACATATACACATCTGCCTACGCCTTTAGGGACTCTTGTGAGAAGGGGTGAGGATATATTATTATTATAAGTTTGTGATAATGTTTGCTCCTCTTTAACGCAAAACTACTGATCGGAATTGGATAAAATTTGGCATAGAGATAGAATACTAGCTGGAATAACCCATATTTAATGTTTTAATCCACAGAAAAATCTAGCAACAAAATCAAAGTGCACGCGGGTGATATCGCAGGGCATAAGCAAGTATTTGAGCTGCGTTGGTGATAGCTCGCGTGAATTATGCGACCCGGGTACCAACTCTGTTACTTATCAATGAGCTTATTGCATGTCGATGTTCCTAAAGGCAAGTGGCGTTGCTTAACCTTGCACACCGTCATGAGAGCGCCTCAGGGCGTACAAACAAATCAATTAAATCCGTAAATACCCATTTGCTACCGTCAAAAGGAATGAAATAATTAGCCTCCTCCTCTCTGCGCACAATGGCCCGGGTGACAGCTGTAGCGACAGCGGTATGATTTATACTCCATTGTTCGACGATATGAAATGATAATATAGTTTTTGTTCGTCTGTCTGTTTGTCTGTCGCGACACGGAGCGCGTGATGGTTTGCGTTCGAGTTGAATACCTAGGTCAAAAAACTGTTGAATTGGATAAGAGGTTTAGATGCTGGATAAATTTATTTGGTTCCAATATTTGTGAGTGTATACGGCAGCAAATGATAATAAACATATTTATTTAATCGCGCTTGTTTTAAAATGGAACATGTTTTGAATTATAATTCCTAATAATATTAAGTTAATGAAATTTTTTTCAGCACGTCTTTTACTCACTCAGGAATTAGACATGTTTTATTCTACAAATCTACCAATGAAATAAAATTTTATATAGTGCGAAGTCGCGCGGCACAGTTAGTTATGCAATACAACACAGTTTTTGTGGAAACTTAGTGGGTACAATAATTCCGAAAAGTTCATTCGCTTGATTTTTTTTTATTATGCTCGTGCGTTTGCAAATCATCAGAAGATACTCTTACAGTACTTCAGACACGTGTCCCGGAGAGACCCTGGCAAATTGAAAATTTATAGTGGTTGGGCACGTGGAAGTATACGTCAATGAAGATCATGTCATGTTGTCAAAGAAATCACGAAAGGATACCATTAGACACGAAATACTTGGAAAAACTTGATCCAGCAGGCCACTCGATTCTCAGACACGAGGAATCGACAAAGAAGACCTTTACTTCGTGGCAGATAGCTGGTCGCTAGTGCTTTTGAACTAGTTTAAAAAATATCCTCGTATACTAAGGTGATGCAGAAAATGTTCATACGTGAAACAAAAAGGGAATTTCCCCTTATAAATACCAGAGCAGACACTATCTAATCATTGTCACGCAGGCCTCGACAAAACCACTGTTATTCGTGTTCAACATTTTGTCACAAGAAGTGCGAACGACGAATTTAGGAATTTGTCTCTGATAAAAAGTGTCGCTGGAGACCAAAGCGTGGCCAATCATCGAACACATGTCTATGTTTTAAACATGGACATGGAAAAACTTGCTGGAGCAGGCGACGTGCCCCGACTGTTATTGGGGTCGGTCCCTGTCGCTGTATTGATACGTTAACACGACTGTGATATGATCTAGATTCCCTTCATCATTATTACGAAGAAAATATATCTTCAAGTATCAACACTCTCTTTTAGTCAGATATATTTTAGGGACCAACGTGACAGATGGCAAGCCCGTTTTTCAAGCACATCTACATACAATTTAGATTTTCTCTTCACAAATATGCAGTTCTTAGAAAAAAAACATTGGTGTTCGACTTTCATTCTTTACTTTTCGGGCTTCTCGGCCTCTACGGTTCTAGTACAAGGGATGTGAATTTTATGTGATTTGAAATTTTATGGGATAGCGCCGTGTTCCTGCAGCAATACAAGTTTCCAAAACTCCAAAGGAGATGGGTGAGCTAGCCATCAGCGGTCGATAGACTGTCGCCATCTTCGACGTACAATAAAAATGCATACATAACATAGGTAGTGTATACTGTATATATCCAATGTCTGCCTATCAGGTGCCAAAAGCCCCATCTGTCGGCGTACTAAGCTACAACACTGCTATGCATGCATTGTGTCAGATCGGCACTCGCAAACGCATCGTTGTGCGCTAGACAATTAGACAATTCGTTCGTCACTACATGAACAATTTGATGATAGACTATGACACAGCCGAAGTGGCCGTGAACCACCCTCCGCTGCGAGCATAGCAAGATCTCTCAACATACAGGTTTCAACATGCCAACTGTAAGGATAAAAATATAGCTCAAATTCTGAATCTTAGACTCTGATATATATTTCGTGGCTACTGCAGCGCCCAGTTTCCATGTAGGTAATGCCTTCCAATTATAACGCAGCTTCGTATAAGGGTCCCACTCCACTGCAAAAGGGATTTCTCATCCGAAGTGCCATCCTAATATGGCGGCGATGTCAAGTCGGCCCGTATCACGTTGGTACCTTTTTGTCTCACCGCCGCCGCGCGCCCGGACGCTAACAGCTCAGATTTAATGCGCATTGTTCACACATGAACCTAGAAGTTCACTGGAACTGTCTTTAGACTCTTCTTTGGCGTTGCATCTTTACACCTTCCCACAGCGCAACCGAAGAAAGGAATGGTGTAGGTCGAGCAATATTTTAGGTGTTAACGCGGCGATGAGTTTAAATATTACTCAGGACACAGCTAGTAACATAAAACACAACGGACGTCGACGTCTTTCTCTCGACTCACTTTCAATTGTATTGAATTTAATATTTTCGAATTAATTGGTATCAATGAGTGCAAAAATGTAAAAAAAAAAAATTATCATTATTAGTTACACCACGAGCTCTACGGTGAAGGAAAACACCGAGAGGAAACCTGCATACGTCTGAGTAGGCGAGTAGTGAGTAGTTCAAAGGCGTATGTATAGACGTGCTTGAGAAACGGCGATGGGCTCGCCATCTATCGCACGCTGGCACCTAAAATATATCCGTGGCGGAAAGAGGGTGTGTGGTTACTACTATACACATTTGCCTACCCCTTCGGGGACCCTCGTGGAAAGGCGTGAGGATATGTATATATTTATCATAAGTTGCAAAAAATACTTTACGCATTAGTAGATAATTTCACAGTTACGATAATAATTTATTAGTAGAAAAAAAACAATGATTTGTTTTTAAAATATAGTCTGCGTCTGGTAGGAACATACTGTAGGTAATGTATTTGTATAAACAGATAATGCTCCTACCTAGATAATTTATATCTCCGCCTTGATCCGTGCCGTTTACCTACGCCGAATATTGGACGATAGTTTTACCTCATTTAATGCATATGGTAGAGTGATAAGTGGTTGCCAACCGCATGAGTATCCGAGTTTTGCTCGATAATTTTTGCAAAAAAAAACAGGATACGAATAGCATTTAAGAATTAATCCAACACGGATAAAGTCACTAATCAGATAGCGAATACGGTCTATAAGCCTCAATATTAAACTTAACTGTGAGTAGTTAACGACACTAACGAGCGAGGAAGACGGGTAAGATGATTGCGCGTGCGGGAAAGAGAGGGATGTTGTGTGAGCAAAACAAACACGGGGCGGCAATTACAAACGCCTGGGGCATGGCGCGCCGCCTTCATGCGACGAATGCAGGTGAATTAATATTGCACTTAAATGACAATTGTATAATAAGATAACTGCAATCTCAGAACACATATTATTACAACAGACTGACTGTGCCGCGTAAAGTTTGATATCATTTGTAAGTTTTTTGGATTAATACATACCCTATTTTACGTCACTTCCGAGCTAATAATTTACATTCGTATAATTTTTCATCTAATCCCTTTCAGTAATGTTTGCATGAAAGAGGAACGAAAATCCTCACAAACTTTCTTACTTACATACACATATTATATTTTCATTATTATCATTGAACTAAAATACCAGGGCATAATAAAAAAAGAGTTCTACGTTCGAAACCCAGCAAGCATTCGAGTTCATAGGTGAACATTAATATTCAATAGAACGATATCGGAAGTCGAGTGAGCGATTGCTGGGCTCCCGGTGTTGGACAGCCGCATTTTTTTTATCTTGAAATGATTAAGGCCAATGCTCTGCCTAGCTATGAATGATTGTAGGTCTACGTACCTACATATATAATTGAAATGAACATTCTACAACCAAATAAAATTATATTTAATAACTGTTTCAATATATATTCTAACCATTAAAATTGCCCGCGCGATTCGACAGGAGAAAAAAAGCTGCCAAGTAGGTTGATAAAACTACGGTCTTAAAACAATGCACCAGGGCAACATACCTTATAAGGCGTTAAACGATACCTTGACATTTCGAAGTTGTAAATGAATTTTTAAACTCAAGAACGATACATAAAAATCATCACTAGACTAAAATTATTACCCAAAGATATTTCGTTTCTAAGCCTCGCCATCTGTCACATTGGCACCAAATTTTTTTCTCTGGCGAAAAGTGGGTACTATATATACACCTGGCGAGAGGACTTGAATTATCCATCTAAGGCTATTTCTAAGCCAAGTAAGTAGTCATCATCCGCGTACTACGAGCCTAGTACCTACCTACATTGTACAAGCAGTATAACGGATTGAAAGAGTTCTCCTACTGAGAGAGTACTATATAACAAATTTGATATCATACCAGAGACACAGGACCACTCAGGAGTATTATGTCCTCTGTTTCTTTATCGTGAGTTGCCACTAATTCGTTTCAATACGGCAGGTAGCCAATGCAAGTAGATATATATACTTGACTATGGTCAATGGCCGTCAGCGTCAAGAAATAAGGCCGAGTTAAAAATAATGTTAAACAGTAACTCATCGTATTTGAAGTGGATGGCATAGTGTCATTTAAGAGATAATTAGCCTCGATATAATGCGTCAACGTCAGATCAACAATCGAAATAAATAAATGAAGATTATCTTTTTGACAATGTTAACATTCGTTAGCGTTTCCTTATATTTTAATGAAATTAGAATAAATTAAAATATACTTCCGAATGCATGAACCAGACGTACATAAAACAAAGGGTCTATAGTCAGGCATAAATCAAAATGCGACCGTTTGTGTGGAGGAAGCGGTCAATCATTCCCCTTTTCTTACAAAACACACAACATGCTTCCCAATTTGACAGTTGGAAGTCAGGCCATTACACACGCGATGTAGCACGAAATGCAGGCTCGCATATTTAACCAAAAATTTCATGGTAAATATCAAACTAAGCAAAACTGGGCACAGAATTCTAAAATTTTATAACCAATAAGCATACAATTTGCAATTTGAATACATTTATTACTATATCTAATCGATACGGGATACAAAGTTGACTAGCTATCTAAATGGCCCAACTCACGTACAGGTGGTGCAATATCTTTTAAACGATACCGACTTGTATAAAAGCTTTTATAAAGCAATTCCCCCTACAAAACCTAGCAAACAAAAAATGCGGCATGTTTTGCATGGCGTTTTTAAAATTATTGGTAACAGGGCATCAGCGGGTCTCAGGAGGTCTAAAGAGGCTATTATGATAATATTCACTAAAGTCATTTGCAAAACTGTCGTCGTCGTTACAGTCGCACATAGAGGGCGTAGGGTTAATGAATTCAGTGATATCTTACACTCATGCAAATTGAAGGGACACAAACATTCAAAAACCTGATCCTATTTACATATGCAGTTAACCTTTTAATATGTCGTCAAGAACACTTGATTAAAAAAGGCAATTTCAATTCGATTCCCCAATATCATTACGGTCAAATACAGAGCGATTATATAGACTGAGGAGCTGTTAAAAACGTATCAAGTGCCTACTGGTGAGGCGAGGCACTTAATTTAAATTGGTGTAACAAACATTTTCTACCTCCTAACGAGCTCTGTGCGCCTAGTATAAGTAATGCAATTATATACGTGGCCGATTGCTACCCATAATTAAAACGATATTAATTACATTGTATCATTTAACCATAATCTGAATGTTAGTTACATAATTAATGGTAATAATAATAACAGTTTTCTTTTTAATTATATAAAATAATGTAAGGAGCAACAGTTATCGAGGTGCTTCATTAGGTATAATATCGAGGGCTGCACGTCACGTCGCCGTATCGCCGACCTGAGGGCTTTCGCATAATATTATACCGATGCATTAGTGCCGTGTTGCAACTCGCAAGGTTTACATGCCAATAATATATTTAAAATGTGATAATTTTACCCCAACATTTTTCAATTTGTGTATTGCGAATCTCTTTATTGCAATGCGTCTAGAGAGAACGAATGTTCTCCTCCCTCTGCCTACTCCGTGAGGGACTCGGCGTGATGATATTCATAGAGAGATCTCATCTCAGTTTCATGTAACCCTAATGTATATCGCAATCGCATATGCCATACAAGGACGGATGAACGCTTTTAGCGCGCCCTGCGATATCTACTGGTTTCGGCGACTTCTAACGATGTGAAGTTTTTGCTTTATTATTAATACACAACCTCCGAGCTGGCGTGTCAATAAATAGTTTTAATAACAAATACATTTTTGTGTCCAAAGTATCCAAAATCAGAGTATTTTTTTGTATTGTAGCTTGTAGCAAGCTGCAAGATCTTTTTCTTCGGGACTAGTTCTGTACTACTTACTGGTTGAAGCCACAACATTTTCCGTCACGTATTTCAGCCTACGCGCTCTTACAGCAAAAGGTCATCAAATACATACGAAATTGGAAATATTGATACAACTTTACATAGAGAAGGAAACATCAACCCAAAAAACACGATCACGGCGCGGAGAACTATCAAACTGCCATTAAATTCCTAAAAACAACATTATCAGTCGTAAAAATTGTATTAATTCCAAAATCGTAAAGAGCCTGAGGCGCGGGCGTCATAATGTCCAAGGAGGTCATTTATGAAACACATATATTATACCCACTAGGCGTCGCTTTGGACTTCGTCATCATGGAATTTGCCCTAAGAAATGATATTTCACCAGCTTTAAATGTTCTTCAAGGTCCCGACCATCTCTATACTAAAATTCATTCAAATTGGGCAAAAATAGACAGACAAATATTGAGTTACTTTCACACTAAGAATTTACTATGGATAGGACGGAAATTATTGGGAATTCTATAATTGTGCAATCGTGCAATGCCGTTGCTTCAGTCATTAGCTGCACATCGTCACCAACACGACATGTTTCCCTGGTACTATCGGAGATATGGTAATGGTTTTTTTTACAAGTTGTGCCGGTCGAATTTGCATGCTTTCTTCCTCTCCTTTCTGTTAACCTTTTCATTAGAGAGCTCATACATGTCTGCGGCAAAAAAACGTAGGTGTGTCTGGTCTGAGGCCGCGGGCATCATAATATCGAGGAGGTGATTTATGTCAGCTCGTGCTTTGTTTACACAACGCGGCTCATTGCAGACAGGGAACGTGTAATTAATTTCTGTTTAATCGGCCCTTCTCTTAATTTCCTTGCAGAATTTTATCTACAGTAAAGTGCGTCTGTGAAATGGAATGATTGACCTTTAAGAATGCAGAATAAGAATGCATTATAGTATTTATATTCTTATGCTTCCTTAGTAATTGTTCCCAAGAAATTCTAAATGTGTTAATCGATACATACAAATCCCAAATTCGTATTACTATAGTTACGACATCGAATATCTCCAAAATGGCACGGGCATCATGCAAAATGGCGAGTCAACAACCGGGCACACGTCAGTCGGTCATTTCCACATCACTCAGCGTGTTTATTTTTCAATTTAACCCGTCAGGGGCGCGGCCCGATGAGTTAGGGTTGCCACACACGGCGCGGACAAATTAAACCCGCGATCGAGACCAACGTGGGCTGCGACCACGGGCTAAGTTGTGGGATAGTTTATTGGTTAATTATTACGTATAGGTTATTTATCATCGCCGCTGTGGTGATTGTAAAACTGTGGACGTGGGGAGGCTGAACAAATATAGGTTATTAATTAATTTTGATTGAGAGTTTCCAAGATTGTAGTTATATTTTTTCTTGTTTTATTCGATGACGCCAACATACATATATGGTGAACAAATGGAAGAACAACCATTGCTATGCATAGTGTCAGTTCGGAATGAACGCTTTACAATTATGTATATACCCATGTGATGTGATATAAATTGTAATCGTGGACTTTAGTGTCTAGAATATACATATCTGTATATCTACCTCTTCTTGGCAGCCCTACAATGTCAGGTCGCTGAGGCGTCGGGAACCTACAATTAGGCGCGAGCCAACAAGACCACGACGCTAATACGCACTTCGCCAACTAGTTATACGCCTTGCAAAATTAAGCACCTACTTTACAATCTAATGTAAACTTTATTGCACTAGCAATATAGGTCTTTTTAACCGCATGTTTTCAGTTGAGGGTTAAAACACCACTATAAGCTTTGACAAGACATGTTTGCTGCTGGATTGGAGAAAAATAAACCTTAACTATTGATGCATACGGCTTGGTTCGTACGACTAGTGTGCGGGTTATGTGGAGAAAAGGTTGTTTATTGTTTATTGGCTCAAGCGATATCTTCAATGAGTTATAACAACGCGAATTTACGGTAAAAATATTGAGTGAAAATTGATTTTACGTCCGGCAGGAATTACTGTGGATTTATTGCCTGACGGTACCCGCAGTTCATGAAAGTAATGTATGGGAAAATACACTTCAGTTGGCTAGTACTCAAGACAAATAACCCTTCGATAGATAATAAATAAAAACAAATATAGTTAGAACGGCGAATTAATAGACTAGAATCGGTAAAACAATTGTTGCAATAAAGTTAATAAGAATGAGGCAGAACTGAAGAATACATATACCCATGTAAAAGTCCTCACGCCTTCCCACAAGGGTCCCCGAAGGGGTAGGCAGAGGTGTATAGGTAATACTCACACACCCACAGTCATAATATTCACACCAATACTTCGTCA
Organism: Drepana arcuata; assembly: GCA_016069955.1. Taxonomy (NCBI): domain Eukaryota; kingdom Metazoa; phylum Arthropoda; class Insecta; order Lepidoptera; family Drepanidae; genus Drepana; species Drepana arcuata. The sequence continues at coordinate 68,831 of JACCPG010011460.1, forward strand.
CAACTACCTAGATCGGACACTCAAGGCTGAAGAAGTTTTGAGTGAGCTGGCGCTCTACTCTCTCTGCCTACCCCATGAGGGTTTCGGTGTGATGATATGTAATATGTAAGTGTTGTAAGAAATAATACTTAAAATATCGGCAAATCAATAATAATAACAGATTATCGTAAGACAATGACAGACACACGTGTATGACATAAGTGCACGGGCCACACGCGGGCGACGCGCACGCCACGCCCGGCCCACACACGAGGGGGCGTGACGCGTGAGTCGCTACTCTGTAGTTAACACACAGGGACGCCGCGGGTGTTTCTCGTGTTTCTTTAGCGAAAGTGGAGTCCATTACCTTTAAGTAATCAAATCTCATTTTGAGTAAATACAGAAAAAAGTCTATGAACTACAACTTTATCGATATCGTAAAGCTCGTCTCTAATCATCATCACGTTCGGCAGGCAGCATAACCAAACGCCATTTAACTCAAGACCACATCTATTTCCTCTTTCTTAGCGCCTAAAATTAAATAATCATTGAGTTAAAGTAAAACAACTAGATACAAGTTGTGGACCGGGAGCAAATTGCCGAGTATCGAGCAATCATTGTCACAAGATACACAACGTTCTGACGCTCGGCCAGAATCACTGTTATTACGATACGCCGGCGATATTACCTGCCTGAACGGACCGGACAGCCGACTATTACCTACTGGCAATAATAATTTATAAAATGTTCAAAATTGTGACGTATATCGTAATTGATTTTGCACTTTTAAACCTGATCCGTCCTATAGACTACATTATGTATAGTGGAGAATAATGGCTTATACATATTATGTGTCGTCATAAAATGTTCAAGGCGGGGTTTCGTCATTATTGAACATCTAACACTCTCATTGCTCCCGCGAGTTAAGAGTTCCGCGTGGAATTTCACATGTATAAAAGTACATCAAAATCAATCCAACAAGTTATATACATATAGGTAAAGTTCGTAGTGGTTCGAGTAGTTGCATGCGACCAAAGATCACGTTTGAATCCCGACTGAACAAATGAGTTTTTCTGAACTAAAGTACAGTGATTAGTCACACCACGAGCTTTGCGGTGAAGGAAAACATCGAGAGGAAACCTGCATACGTTTGAGAAGCAAAGAACGAAAACTTTGAATTCGTGTCTTATCGTGCTTGAGTAACGGCGACGGACTCGCCATCTGTCCCGTTGGCATCAAAATTATATCACTGGCGGAAAATGGGTGTGCGGGTACTACCTATACACATCGGCCTACCCTTTCGGGGACCCCTATGGCAAGGCGTGGGGATATATATAAGTTATAGTTATAGTCGGTAAGAACAGAACAAAATATTAAGATGAGTAAACATCGTCTTGATTCATTTGTATGCATAAAGTAACAGCCACGTGTTCATTCATACAATAATTTTCTTTGTGTACATGAAAAGATACTCTTAAAACGTGTAAGTGTGTAAAACCGTAAAATACGCCTTTACTAACGCTACATAATCCAAGTTATAAGTATTAACGATTAGCAACTATAAACACCATATTAACATTGGCGAATCACAATCGCCGCGATACCATTACAAACCGTGGATAGTCCATTTTCACTTAATTCTACATGAAAATCCCCTGACCGTAATTCTGCTAAAACAATTTACTACTACAAGTGTCCCACTCACGATGCCAAGAAATGCAAGAACAAATATCGTCAGGCATAATTACCGGCCGGCCGTTTATCTGGGCCGTTTGTCAATCGTACGCTCCGACTTCTCCTACCTACCATAGAGTTGTACGGCTCCGCAAAATAAACTATGGCTTGAATTTGGAATAAAAATAAGCTAATATTCTAGCTTTGTGTAAAATTTCATCGAGTTCCGTACAGCAGCTCTTCCGCGAATGAGTAATAATAAATATTTGTAGGATTGTCTGCATCTAGTTATACGATCAATAGTAGTCGGAGAGCTTCGCCCCTTCAGACTTCGTAAAGAAACACGAAACTTTAATTATATTAAAATTATTGTTCCTTTCTCTAATAATGTCTTGTGTCTAGGAACTAAGCAATATGTCAAAATACTTCCATACATACATATCATCACGCCGATTCCCTAACGGGGTTGGCAGAGAGAGCAGAGCGCCAGTTCTCTGTAGACTCTTTCATCGGTCTCTTCATACATGCTCGCCGGTTTCGATATAGTTTTGACCTTTATAAATAAATAATCACGATATGTTTTGTATATTATGTACCTATATTCGGCAAATAGTATAGTTGTGCCTCTGTTTACGACTACTTAGACACATCGGTGAACAGTTGAAGATTTATATACACATTGTGATTAAACGAATATTTGTGTACAGTGCTCAGTTTGTTATTAATGTTATCAGCGTATGATGCCCTGGTACAATACTAGTCAAGCCTGGCTGCCACCTCAACTTCAGCCCCAAATTTTGTGGCGACATCCTTATAAGAAGAAGAGGCTTACTTGTTTGCACACATGTCATGTCACCCAGACAATTGCACTTCCCAGAAATCCTTTTAGTACATTCCGAGGCGTGTAAATTTTGAATAATATATTTGTTTACCGCAGCTCCGAAGTATAATCTCATTTTAAATCGTTTACGACATTCGTGAGTTACAAAAGATTTATATCAGCGCTTTAGAGTGAACATTTATATCACTAAAATGTACAAGTGCGCTATTTTTGGTCAAAGCAACCGTTAATTAAAGTTACTTATGCATACTGCAACTTTATGATGCCCTGGTACCTGGGTTGATAATTCTACTTATTATATAGGTATGTACTTACTTTTCAGCTTCATGCAACCTTTACATATACATAGATGACTTACCTGTAAGAAAAACAGGTGTTTAAAAATAGAAGATAAAAGAACAGAAGATGAAATAATTGCTGAAAATGCTAACTCTCTAATTTTTTTCATTACAATCCATTGGTTTCTCAAAACGCCATGTAACTTTCTTTTTTAAATAGTCTTTCTTAGTTCTTTGCAAGCCCATATAAATATTTCAGAGGCATCTTTACGAGCTAAACTTTTTATTTCGTGCCGACATCCCATTCTCAACATACTTTCATTAACACGCACACATAGGACATAATAACGCGAAGTATTGCCAAATATTCTTGTTATAGCATTTTTGCTTTAATAAAGCCAATTACAAAACCTCGTTAACCAGACAGACAACGCTCATCTCCAAACCTTGAAGATAGCAAGCAGCCAAGTGATAGCAAAATAAACCTTTACCTTCTAGCTATGCTGCTCGCCTAGTAAGTACGCCATTATTTTTCGAGAGGAAATCAGCTATCACAGATGGATAAGTCCAAGCATTGCAAGCTTCCATGGGGCATTTTATGAAAGATATAAGTTTGCCTAACCCAAAAAGTCTACAATGATGTATAACATTAATTTGAAATTGAGGTTAAGCCACGATATTTAACCCGCGCAGCCGGAGCGAGCGCGTGTCTGCGTGTACACAATCAATTAAAAACAAATCAACTATTAAACCATCAACAATAATTACTACTTAACTAGGTTCAACTATAACTTACTTTAAGTCAATTTACTACCTTAAAGCCTTGCAATATGGCTTACATTCACTTTTCTGTTACCAAGCAACGTGATCAGCTCATATGATCCAAGCAATAAATGTTGAACTTAGCTTGATTAAGAATAGAGTGTATGTTTGTGTGCCGCGGTGTTCGTTATAAAGACGAGTGCACAAATTGTGGCAGACACAGGCCGCGAGTGCGTTATTGTTTTTTAATGAGCGCCCCGCCCCGCCTCGCCCCCCTCATCCATCATTGTTGAACGACCACTTTTGATTTTTTCAACGAACAAACAAAATGAACGAAAAAAACCATCCCCCGCGGCGGACCGACATACCACAACTTAGCTGTAGACTATTGAATACACAAATATTGTGAATATGTCAACGCGCGAATATCTCCATTGCGCACAACGTGAAATAAATAACTTTATCCACCTCTGACATATCCTTGTCCTTAACAAGTGTTCCTGAGGATGTTTATTCATTGTTCACGTAAAAATTACAAAACAGAATTGACGAAATTTTTGATAGATTAATTAGTATAGGATTAGTTTTATGCCAAAAAAATCATATGAAATAAAATTACGCGGGTGAAACCTGGGGCAGTTTATAATATTAGTAGAATGTAAAAGTATATTATTCAGGCAAGTCGTAATGTATATGAAGCCACGGTTGGGCTACCGTGGCCAATATCCCAGCTGTCGGCGGCTGATACAATGACGTCGTGTGTCGATAATACAGGCCGATGTGGCTAATGCATGCACATATTAAGTTATGCTCCCCAATGTCGTGGAAACGTTGTTACATAACGGATATATTCACTTTTAGATTAGCGACTGTAATTTCATGCGCCATACGCTATGGTAACCGCTTACCACTATGCCACCCACGTGATCCAACCCTAGATTCGTACTTATAACTTGCAAATATCGACATGTGTTAACAATCAGATATCAATATCAACTACCAGGATCGCAGGGACAAGGGGAGGCTATTTTTGGAAAGCCATTTGAAATTCACCTGTTGGACAACATGTAGCATATTTAATCATCGGATCGCAAATTCACGCTAAGATATATCAATACGCCTACCTACATGGAAATTTCTTAAAGAAATATTTAATAAAGATGCTAAGCTAGCAAACAAATAATACTTTAATTTAAGCTTATTTAAACAGACGTGACGATACTACAACGAAAAGTTTGTCATTCGGCTACCCCTATGATGACTACAATTACTTTGATGAAGAAAGACATGTTACGTTGGTATGGATATATAGAAAGGTCTACCTGAAGGACTCTGATGATGAATAGCACGAGTTTCGTTATTCCTCATCTAAAATCAACAAGTTTATTTTGGGCTGAATACCTGTTCATATTTGACCAGTAACAACTAAATCATATTAAGTATGCCTCGTAAATACACATCAACCAGATCGTATGTTTATACGAAATGCATTATAGCCGTCACGACAGATTTAAGCTAAGCGATTATACACATTAAAACTGAACTAAAAAAGTAGATTCTTGTGTGCATAGTAAGACCGGCGCCATTACCGTTTTGCATATAAAGAAATTGTTCGCTAAATGTTTTTCTCTTAGGACGAGGCTTCTATCACGAAAAAACACAAAAGGCCTTCTCAGTAATAAATACTAAACATTTATCACTAACGAGATACTTTTTTATAATAGTTATATGCATTGGTCATAAAAACGGCGCCTGCGCAGCTTTTATTGATCCAGTGAATGGTGCAGATGACCCGAGGGCCGGGTTACGACCAATTATTGGATATCAATTAGTGATCTTGATATATTGACCGGATAATAAATTATCATTCTATTGGCGTGGAAATTAAAATCTTTTCGAAATTTATGGATTCCTGGTCGCTGGTAGTAAAAGGTGGAGTACTAAACACGGGGTTTAAAACATCGCCATTTTATATATGACCTCATCTCTCCTGGCCTGTGCCCCTGGTCCAAGAGAAACCATTGCGGCCTTCTGTCATCACAGTTGTTCCTTGAAGTGTTCTGATGACCTTACCAACCGCAGAAACATTAGCCGCGAGCAGCATCAATCTCAGAGTCAAGAGCTAAGTCGTTTATTTCCCTATGTAAATACTAAATAGCATGCGGTCACCATCGACTTGATACCTCTATAAACATTGCGATTTCCTATGTATGATTTCTACATAGCGCTTATAAGAGGCGGAATGTAATGAGTGCGGATAGTGGAAGACCTAAAGATAGTGACGATTCAGTAGCCATACAAATTTACTAAAAAAGGTACCTATCAAATATAATATATTATTTGTGAGACATTACTCGTGTGCACGAAGCGCGCTTGGCGTATGATTGACGCGCCGCTCGGCCAGTTTTACATATAAATGACCAATTACAGACACAGACCAACAAGTAACAGAGGCAGCCATGGCATCATATTAAATTATACACACAAAAGCCCTGTTTATTGCCTTTCTTAACTATACTAAATTGATTTATAATTATTTATAGTTACAGTTAATAATATATCCTCACGCCTTCCCACAAGAGTTAGGCGTCTGCATAGTCGTACTTGAGGAACGGCGATGGACTCGCCATCGTTGGCACCTAAAATATATCCCTGGTATATAATAAGTTGGTGTGTGGGTATACACCTCTGCCTACCCCTTCGGGGTTTCTCATGGCGAGCGTTAAGATATTATTATATATGTTAACTGTTAACATAGTTAACTGGTTAGTAAGGTACCAATTATCAAAAATAACACCTAAATATATAATAAGATATTAAATTTGGGTTCAACTTCGGTTAGCTAACGTCATTTATCAACATTGATTAAAGTAGCTAAAGCTTTGACGTGAAAAATGTACAAAATCAATATCCGTAATTATCTATAAGTTATGTGGTAACCTTTTATAACGCTTTGACAGTTTAAAATAATTGGGTTTTACCTTGAGTGATTTTACTTTATTAGTGCCGTATCGATGTAGATCTGAAGGAAGACAACGAGAATAAATACGACACATATATTTTAGACATCAAATTATTAACAATATACCATGCATTATGTTCACATCATACATTGGAGTTTCAAGTCTACACGTTCTAAGCTCTAAAACATCAGTAACGGTAGCCTCTTTTAATAATGAGTAATGAGTCGGAAAGAATGCAGGATAACGACCACGTAATGGATAATCTCCGCCGTCTTCTGCCCGCCTGGTACCTCCATGCATTAAGTAGACGGCTCTCATTAAAACTATGATTGATTTTCTAGCAAAACCAATACAGTAGTCGCTACCGGTAACTTGCAAGTAATTAAGCTACCCAATACTAAATTTAAAATTCATACTAGTCTCACAGTATTCATTAATGTTTTTATGTATTAACTTTGACATGCAAATTATAATTATTGAAACGTACCTATAACAACATGGCGCGCACAAGTTCAAAGAAAACGTGTGTGGCTTCCTCACCTACGCCTCCGTTTCAAGAGAAGAAAAAATAAATTCTGAGATTTTTACTTCATTCGCAGCAAAAGTCTTACAAGGTGTCAAATATTTGAGAAGTGTATTGATTAACTTCCTTGCAAATATTTCAATGAAGCACCAAGCAATCACGCCCTGACAGAAGGTATGTTTAGTGAGACAAGCGGGAGGCCACCCGCCGGGCGCCCTGAGGCAAACACGCGGCTGCAAAATCACCAGCATGTATGATGCAAAATGCCCCCTCGAGTCGCCCTGTATAACGGTACTTTCAAATACTCCTAACTTATTATGTGAACCTGGTACTCAAAGTACGAGTAAGTAATTGAAATGTTGCATGGCGAACGCAATTTATCCATTCGAGGACTCGTTCCTTCCTCAGCATTCAAAAGAGAATGTACCTAGATTGCCCATAGATATTGCTAAGCCTCATTTCAAACATTTATTCGTTAGTAAAGCAACGTATATTCTAAGCAACACAAAATTGGCGTGCTATGGATTTTCTCCGATGCGTTCTGAATTTTCAGTTGTTGTCGCAATCTAGAAATGTTTATTCAATCGTTAACTGTGCCAATTTTAATGCGTCTTTCCGCATAGATTTGCGTTTCAAATGCGATAGGTCCACGTGTATGGAAATTGTGAGAGACTCTGCCAAGAATGCCGCTCGCAGAAGTTCTCATGCACCCGTTGTTTCCCCGAACATTTAGCATATTATTTCGTCCATCGACTGTGGTCGTATAGCTTTCCTATCACGTTTGAAGATGACTTTATTTTGATATTGTACGCTTGTGCTCAATTGTCTATTGTATTCCTTGTTTATTCACACAGCTACGTGCCATAATGGCGGCGCCTGAAGTTGGAATATTTCACTAATAAGCAGTACACAGTCATCAACATGCGGAGAGGGTCTCATCGAGTTGTGAAAAGCTTGATTAGAATTAATATTATCCACAAATGTGAGTTATGAGTTAATAATACATTATATGAGTGGGTTCCAACTTGCCATAAAACGTAATGTAATATACATTGCTGTAACAGTAAGTATCAATTCGATTTGAATTTCATAAATAAACACGGGTGTCTCATGTCTCATAACATATCCCAGTTTAGTAGGCTAGCGTGTGCGGAGTGCATAAACAACAGAGGATGGGCGGTATCGGCGAACGATCAAACTTGCTTGCGTGATCGCCTTGCGGTCGGGATCCTTTATCCTTGCCCCCGTTTCGCGCACCTAATCGATATACACTCAAGATATAGGTTTTCTTGCCTGCTTGGAGAGGGTACTGTCCTCCGAGTATACCAATTGTATTTGTATTTTTCCAATATGCATATATTTTCCCACACGTCAAAAGTAAAGTTTCACACACCTCACGTTCTCAAACAAATACTCTAGAGACCAACCAAGACGCGCATTTCCTACTTCTAACTAGAAACACGTGGATAATTTTTTTCTCGTGCTTTTTCATTACGGCGTCAATTAGGAGCCGTTTGCGCGGTTCCGCCGCAATTAAGCCTTGGATGGCGCCCCCGGGAGTTCTACGGAGTCCCGTCGAATGCTAGGAATGTCTGATCTCTCCCTGTGGCATGCTGCCCTGGTAATTTCTCTCCAAATATATACACGCCCCATTGCGTTCGGTGACTAATTATAGACATCCTAATGGATAATTTATGGTTGAAACAATTTTGGTAATCTTTTTATGATCCTTTTTAAACTTGATTTAAGTATGTAATAACATTGACAAACAAAGCATTATTATTTAAATTATAATATCACAACCGGTTGTGATAAAGTGTCGGTAGGTGGCGCGTTATGCGAAGTCTTATTTAAGTTTAATGTAGAAGCCAAAAAATATACATGAATTCAAAAAAATATTTGCAAGCCATCCAGCCAGACATCCTAACGAGACTAGTGATGTGAGCTTATCTATCGATAGATCTCAGCCTGGCTAGCGACCGTTATCGACTGCATCTGGCGCCTAAATTCCTGCATGCAAGGCACACGGGCCGTAAATAAGCCACGGATACAATGACAGACGGGCAGACGAACAATGCACGCGTAGACCCATTGTATTATTGTAGATAAGACAAAACATTAAATTAATTGAAATGATGGTGAATATCTTGAGAAGTACCAAATCATGTTTATTTTGATTTAAACCTAACGGATTCTTAAAGAAGGCTAACAAACTTAATGCTCGTAAGTAATTACTTACGTATTATATACTATTATCTACCCCGAACTATCTCGAATCATTAACACACATATAATCACCGTGCCGTCGAGCCGTGGTGGCCGAGTGGTTCGAGCAGTTGACTGCGATGCAAAGGTCGCAAGTTCGAATCCCGACTGTACCAATGAGTTTTTCTGAATTTAAGTACAGTGATTGGTCACACCACGAGCTTTACGGTGAAGGAAATCATCGAGAGGAAACCTGAGATAACCTGAACCTGATACGTCTGAGAAGAAATTCAAAGGCGTATGTATAGTCGTGCTTGAGTAACGGCGATGGACTCGCCATCTGTCACGTTGGCACCTAATATACCTCTGGGTGTGTGTGTGTATTACCTATACACCTCTGCCTACCCCTTCGGGGACCCTTGTGGGAAGGCATGATCACATACCTATTATTATTATTACACATAATAACGCGGAGTCCTTTATGAGGTAGGCAGAGGGAGTATTGGGCCAGTTCTCATATTAATATAATATATTTAATTACATTCTTTATTCGAAATCGAGCTGTCCCTGTTGAAAAATAGCAAATGAACATTATCGATCAAATGAATATTTCGTTGACAAAATTTTGAATATTTAATTGTATATATAGATTTCCGAAATGTAAGCCATAGTATGTGTGACGGTACGTCCACAAGAGTATCTACAAACAGAAATCCTTATCAATGTTCAGGATCAAACATTAAACGGAACGCAGGACAGGTAGGGTCCGGAGATGAGTCCATAAACATTTATATAGTGTTGGAAATCAACTTTACCACAATGCACATAAAGCTTAAAGCGTGTTGTGATGTACTTATGAATTTGAAAAGTATCATGACACGTGGCAGGTCCCGGGAGCTGTCAAAGTGACGTAATATATTTATTTGTGTCATTCCTTCTTCTCCGATGACGTGGGAACAAAGCATAGCATCCTCTAGCTAACTATGATACCCTGGTATTTGTTGTAATGACTTTCCAACGACCGTTGTTATGAAATTACTCAAAACTACCAAAAATTACCATAATTATTTATGTATGTGTATTTTTATGTCCATTAGTGAACCCGAATAAAATATGTTCAGTGAGTATTTACAGAGAAAACGGTATGCATATGTACAGGTGCAACGGGCGATGTTTTGAGATAGTTAAACCAAACTTACATATACATACATGTATACGTCTTAAAACAGCAATTGAAATCAAAGATAGCGTAATTTTATTGAAATTACTCTAGGTTTGTTAACTCCTACTTTCATCAAACAATTCGTGTACCACCACCCAATTGTACAATAAACAATTAAAAAGTAGCATACCTACTGAACAAAACGTGCACCTTAAAATGTTCCCTACGGCTTTAATTATGAATTATGCACTAATAAATCGATGTCCCTGTAGTTAAGAGAGCATGCCACGAATTCCGGCGCGGTACACATTTTTTGTCCCTCTCACGCATAAACACGACATGCTTAATTAAAACGGGACATTAGCATAAACAAATAAAATGGTCCATTATGAATTCAATTTACAATCTTTGAAATTAGTAGCAGTAAATAATAACTCGGGTACGGCTTCAATAGTGGCCCAAGATTCGACCACCTATTCATACATATTAATGTCCGGAGATTTATTAATTTTCACATGATATAGGTAGGTACATAGTTCGGAGCGATTATTCATTCGACACATCGATTATGGTTTAAATTATTTCGAAACTCAGTTATTCAGGTATGATATATTTATAATAAATGTTATTTAGAACAAAATGGCTTCCTAACTAAGCAAAGTACTTTTACTATACACTTTCTGCCCTGAGACACTGCGTGATGGATGGCGGTCCCCAACGCCGCTCTGTACGGGATTGCCGGAAGACCACGTTCGACTCGGTAGATCAAATCGATCGAACACTCAAAGATGAGACAGTCAAGAATACCGGAAAATGGCGAGTGTGTATGAAGAGTCTGATGAATGTGAATGAAGCAAAAGAGGTCTGTAAGAGTACTGGCGCGCTACTCTAAGTGTCTTTTCGTACCGTTGAGAATTTCGACGTTATATGTGTGTATGCATTAAATTTCTAAAACTGACATAGGAATGTTCGTGTTTATCACACAAGAATATGGGCTCAGCGGGAATAGACCCCGTGACCTTAGACTTCGCCAGACGATAACCATGCTGATAATTGTATTACTTACATTCTGTTTATGTCGTGTCAACAAATGACAAAGCATATTAATTATGCGATTTGCCTAATCCTGAACAAAAAAGAGCGAATAAAAATCACAGTACTTGTACATCAGACTTGACCAATATTATTGATAGGTAGGTAATAAACTTAACAGACGTTCTGGACTTCATGATTTCAGTTGTAGACATATTATATAATAGAAGGCCTCATGACGAGTGACCTCTGGAGTGACCAGAAGATGAAGAGAAGGAGTCCAAGTCTGAGCAGTTCTCCAGTTATAGAGAATATGAGAGGGTGACATATATACCTATACCTACATATAGGGGATATGCGAAAAACGGAAAATCTGTGGACACATGATTGTGTTCAGACAATATATGAGCAAAGATGATGATTATATTCAAGGAGTTGTCCTCAAGTAGAGTACAGGTTTGCAAGCTTGGTTGGTCGCATATTCGAGCGTAGAGATGGACTCAGCTCCCTGGTAAGGACAACGCGGTGACCTCCAAGAATCGTGATCTAAGAGTCAGAGAATCCGTCCGTGAAGTATATGTGAGTAATCCGTGGGGCCCCGCGGGGCGCGGCGGGGTGCCATTGTAGCGCTGTCCGAGGCTGCACGAGCCCCACACACCGCCCTAGGGAGGGCCACTGTCGATATCGATATACTTCATGCGATGCGATGGAATACATACATATCTTTATAAAAAAATATTCAGTAACAAATATCATCCTGCTTTTAAACAGCTTTGATGTTGCTGGGAGATTTGATCCAATCTATTGCCACAATATATTCATTATGAGAATATAATTATATTGTATAATTGTCAAATTGCGGATAACTTTAGGCAGTGGACGTTACTTTATACAAGTAGTACCGCGAGTCTACGATTTAAATTTTTTTTTCCGTAAAACCTGGGCTGTCGGAAAGTTTTATTTCAAGTAGATCGTGGGGACACCAGCATATTTATATGAATCAAACCCGGACTTATGTGAAGTCAGCCACGAAAACATGCGAGATGCTAGTCTTTCGCATGTTTTCATTAGTTAACTATATCTCAGGTAAAAGAGGTATTCTCTTATCAAATCCAAGTAACTCTTGTGTCCGATATTTATCGAAGCAATCCATCGCGAGAGTGCAGCAATGCGTGGCGCCTCATCGGCCACATCGCCGCAGGACCACATTGTCCGTCCGCCTAAGTGCCTCATATTCGGTTACCGGCCATATTACACGCCTATACGCAATATCGATATCACAAACCTCCAAAAGCCAACACATCCTTAGCGCCTCTCCTTAATTTACAAATGTAAAACTTTACTAACAAAAAATAAAGTATAGTTTACAATGACAATGTTGTGGGAGGTTACGATTGCGCGACGCGGGTGTGTAACGATATAATTTTCATTTTAGTACTCCCCGAGCACACAAAAACGTTAATAAATAACCGAACAAAGGTTTCACGTCGCACCTTATTTGAAGGCACTTTTGTCATGCTATTGTCCCCTTGTTTGCATATAATTTATAGGAACATATTAATACCTCCTTTGGACAAAAAAAAGTTATTTTGTCAATACGATTTATGATATAGTTTTAGTTAATAAGTTGTAAAATTGAATTTAAAAATACAGACGAAGGTCGATTGTGGAAACCAGTTTACGGTTGTCGGGCCAACACTCAATGAGCGCTTTGTATAATGGTATTTACGACAGTAGAGGTTCCACATTAAGTATTCAATTAGGAACGTGACGTCACTGGTGCTTTACACAATCATACGGTACAACTATATTATACTACCCTACCCTATAGTGTTCCAGCGGTGAGGAAGTATTGCTATCCATATTGTATGGCAAGTGATACCCTCGACAACGCAAGCACAAGGCTTTGGTACCCGCTTAACTTCAGGCCTTTGCTTTGCTACCTTTGTAGTGAAAAAATACTAACTACCTAATGTTCACTCCTTACATAGCACTGATCGAAAAAAAACAAGACTTACCTACATAGTACTTAATTCTCTCAAGACTAACTCACTCTTTCGCTCTATCCACATTCATCAGTCTCTTCATACATGCTCGCCGGTTTCAAGTACTCTTGACATTCCCATTCAATCCTTGGCCGTTCGAGAGATTTGAGCTAGGTGAATACGCGGTTCTCAAATCATAATTTCCGAGTCAATATTTGGTTAGCACAAAAGAATTCAAATAATCTCATAGCAATTCGACATTATACATATCAGTTTTTTAAATTCGCTTGTAGAATGAACCATAACGGAAGTAACTAATTATATAAATTCTGGGGATCCCAAAACCTACTTACCTTAATGATTATTCAAAAGCGAATATATGCATCTCAGTTCTCCAAATAAAAATTCATTAAACGTCCATACTAAAGTAAGCTTAAAACACTCACCTCAGGGTCTATTTTCTTGTATTCAGGGTCCTCCTCATCCACTTCGAAGTACAGCTCGGTGGAGGTCAGCGACACTGTTCCGGAAGCCACAAGTCCTGGAGCCACCAGTCGTGCCTTTGTGCTGATGTTCACTGGGCCTGGTGGAAGATCATTAGGCTATATAGCTAAATATACGGGAAAGGCAGTAGAACTCGAAACCGACGAGCATGTATGAAGAGACTGATGAATGTGGACGAAGCGCAAGAGGTATGTAAGTCTAGATATAACTGTCGCTCTATACTCTCTGCCAACCCCGTTCGGGACACGGCGTGATGATATGTATGTATGTATACGACAGTCAAAAACCGAGTTCAGGCGCCTGATGATTTCAATAAGCAATTATGTGAAAGATTTTTTTATGGCTAATACAAATACATCAGGCGTTTTAGCTGAAACGGTCTTAGGAGCTTTGAATGTTCAACAATTCATAGAACTTATTTGACATAAGAACTTTGATAAGCGAATGCATATGTTTGTTACGTCCTACTAATATTATAAATATTTGTTCCTCTTTTATTGATTTTTATTTATATATATAATAATAATAATAATATATCCTCACGCCTTCCCACAGAGGTCCCCGAAGGGGCAGGCAGAGGTGTATAGGTAGTACCCATATATTTGTATATACAAATATAACTATCTAACCCCGAGGTTTCACCCGCATGCTTTTTTCTAACACTGCCAAATTTCACCCAATTTCGTTTAGTAGTTTTTGTTTGAAAGAAAAATAAAGCAAGAAAGGCAGATTGTGAAGGCAGTTAGTATCTTCCCTTCCCTTCCTTAATCACCACACCATCGTATGCAAGTCAGCTCACCAGTAAGGTCGGCATCGATCTCCCTGTCGTCTACCAGGAGCTCAGCGTCGTCCAGAAGTTCCGCCGCGGCGGGCGTGGGCAGCTGCGCCCCGCGCCCCGCACCCCCCGCTGCTATCCTCGCGTGGAGTTCCTCTGTCGCCTAAAAGTTTATATCTGCATTTTAGGATCTGCATGTTATTATTACAACCTATTTTGTACTCATAAACTATGCTAATAAAAGCGATACATTCAAATCTTGCGGTATTTCAAGTAATGACGTCTGAATTAGCCACTCGTTTGACCTTTCGTAGGTATGTAGATTGATGATGAATGTTTTTTTTATACGGGTAAGGCAGCAAATAAAACGCTTGATGATAAGCAGTTACCGCCGCCTATGGATGCTTGATACACCAATAATTCACGCCTTCCTAAAGGGCTGTATCATGGTGTTCTCCCTGCGCGACCAGGGCCGCAGAGCTGTGGAGAGGGCGGACCTGCAGGATGGCGTCGTGCGGCGGCGGCGGCGCGGGGTCGCGCGCCAGGGCGGCGGCGTCGTGGCGCGAGCCGCGCGGGTCGGGCACCAGGCGGCGGCGGCGGCGCGCGTCGTCCTCCCACGAGTCCAGCTTCCAGAACTGGCTGCTGCTGCTGGCGGGAATGCTAACATTAGGGGACCTCCTCTACTGGATTCATAAATATCTTTATTTATACAAAAATATGATGAGATGAATAGGAATCGAGCAAAAGAGGTACTGCGTGTGTGCGTGGCGCAGCTTGTCGAGGTGCATGGCGGCGGCGGCGTGGTCGGGCGGCGATGGTATATAGACATAGAGGCACGTGTGTGCGTGTACCCGGGCTGCGCGGCCTGCGTGTGTGCGTGGCGCAGCTTGTCGAGGTGCATGGCGGCGGCGGCGTGGTCGGGCGGCGATGGTATATAGACATAGAGGCACGTGTGTGCGTGTACCCGGGCTGCGCGGCCTGCGTGTGTGCGTGGCGCAGCTTGTCGAGGTGCCTGGCGGCGGCGGCGTGGTCGGGCGGCGATGGTATATAGACATAGAGGCACGTGTGTGCGTGTACCCGGGCTGCGCGGCCTGCGTGTGTGCGTGGCGCAGCTTGTCGAGGTGCCTGGCGGCGGCGGCGTGGTCGGGCGGCGATGGTATATAGACATAGAGGCACGTGTGTGCGTGTACCCGGGCTGCGCGGCCTGCGTGTGTGCGTGGCGCAGCTTGTCGAGGTGCCTGGCGGCGGCGGCGTGGTCGGGCGGCGATGGTATATAGACATAGAGGCACGTGTGTGCGTGTACCCGGGCTGCGCGGCCTGCGTGTGTGCGTGGCGCAGCTTGTCGAGGTGCCTGGCGGCGGCGGCGTGGTCGGGCGGCGATGGGATATAGACATAGAGGCACGTGTGTGCGTGTACCCGGGCTGCGCGGCCTGCGTGTGTGCGGGGCGCAGCTTGTCGAGGTGCCTGGCGGCGGCGGCGTGGTCGGGCGGCGATGGTATATAGACATAGAGGCACGTGTGTGCGTGTACCCGGGCTGCGCGGCCTGCGTGTGTGCGTGGCGCAGCTTGTCGAGGTGCCTGGCGGCGGCGGCGTGGTCGCGGCGGCGCGCGGCTGCGATGAGCCGCTCACACGCGCGCTCTTCGTCGGCGCGCTCGCCCGCCTGCGCCGCGCACACGGCCTGCACACAAACACACCGCACACTCAGCACACTCAGCACACACCGCACACTCAGCACACTCAGCACACTCAGCACACTCAGCATGACGCACTAAAACACTCAGAGCGCCAATCAATAGGTTTTTGAACATTAGATAAGGGGGGGCAGATGGGGCGTGCATTTAGGTAGTGTTATGGAACACACCAGAACCCTACCGAAGCATGTCCCGGGGACGACTTACAACCCCCTTTTGTACCCTCGCTGAGCCAGAGCCCAACCCTGTCTACCACCCACTCAACCTTTAGTCAAGTCACTATACTATCCCCTTAAATCTTCTCTAACTGCTGTCACATACCAATCTATCAGTGATCACCTCAAAGTCAGCGTGTTTGAGCACATCATCAGCTCGCATCCTGTTCAGTATGAACTCTGCCTCGTTGGCCACGCGCACGATGTGGTCCCTCATGGCATGGGAGAGCAGCCGACCCTCATTGATCAGCTCTATGAAGGCCAGCCCCGCGTGCTTCTGCAGCGAGTTCTGCCACTCTTGGGAGCACAGCAGCATCACTAGCTCCACCACGGACGTGCTCGACTTGAAGGTCTGCAGACCTGCAATAAGATCGCAAGCGAGACGTTTTGGCAAATTTAACGAAACAAAATGTTTTGATCGTGTTTTCGTGATCACCTCTGTGTAAATCTGATGATACACGGTAACTATGCCCAAGGAACCACACGCGCGTTTGCACATTTTGTTGCGTGGGGTAGCTGATAGGTGACGAACTGCCAGCACAGACATTCCTCATATGACTTTCGCCGGGGAATCATCATACACGAACGAACCAATAGTTAACAATGATAGACCTGTTATAATTCCACCCATGGAGCAACTGGCCAGCTACAGCATGCTTAGTAGGCGTGTACCTTTACCCTCCATGAGCAGCTCCTGGCCGTGGCTGCCGACCAGCGTCTTGGAGAGGAAGGGCGCGAAGTCCAGCATGATCTCGCGCAGCAGCGGGCACACCGGGCCCAGCGCCGTCTCCAGCTTGTGCGTCAGCGACGCCTCGCGCGACACGCCGCCCGCGCACATCGACGCGTTCATCGCATTCAGTCCGGCGAGGGTCTCGTTGTCCTGAAAGAAAATGCGAAAAATGTTGCATTCGATACGTACCAAATAAGACTGCATGTAGCGCAAGGTCTTGTATATACGCGAAAGTAAGTCTCTCTGAGCAATACGCAAAAACTCCAAAGCAATAATAATAATATCCTCACGCCTTCCCATAAGGTCCCCGAAGGGGTAGGCAGAGGTGTATTGGCAGTACCCACACACCCACTTTCCGCCAAAGATATATTTTAGGTGCCAACGTGACAGCTGGCGAGTCCATCGCCGTTACTCAAGCACGACTATACATACGTTTTTGAATTACTTCTCAAACGTACGCAGGTTTCCTCTTGATGTTTTCCTTAACCGTAAAGCTCGTGGTGTGACTAATCACTGTACTAAAATGTAATAAAGTATGTTCGACATTTAAATATCCTCACCGGATGCAAGTGCCGCTGCGCCTGCTGCAGACTCCTGCTCTGATGCCTCTGCTGAAGGTGGTGGTCGGAGCCTCTCATGTGAATCTGCTTATCAATGTCTGAAAGAAACCATACATTAAACTTACAATGTTAACAATAGAAGGAGCAGCTCTCTGATAAATAGCATAGAAGTCAGTAAATAACCAGTCATAATGATAGTCAATGTCGATGTAAAGATTTATACACAGCGCACAAAGAAAATAAGCAGGGAGGAAAGGTTAACGACTCAAAAGAATCAAACATACAAGAGCTCTGCTAAAGACAATCGATAATAGAAGAAGAAAGAGATATAGGCCACATTCTTTAATAGTTTTATAAGGAAAGAGAGGAAGATGAAGACCAAGATTAATATATATTACGAGTCAGATCAAAGAAAAGTGTCAATAATAACGTATAGAGAGGAAGGTCAAAGAGATTGAACTGAACAGAGGCTGATATGGAAGGACGCAAATTTATGATGATGAAATGTACCAAGCAAACATAACCCGACATAGCCAAGAGAAGTACCTTCATGAATGTTCCCTTCGTGGTCTCTGCTCCTGCCAGTGATGGTGGCGGGTCCTCGCTCACCATCTTCATTCAGATTCACGTCCGTCCAGGACTCATCGTTGCTAACCTGTAATTGAAAATAAAATTCTGCATGATCATAGGATCATCATATGATCAAACCTTTTTTCACACACGATGGCTACATCGTGTTTGAAAAAAGGTTTTTCTTCGTACTAAATCTTCACGGCTTGAAATAAGAATCACCGAAAGAATGCAGAAGTGTAACACACTCTTTTCGCCAACGTGACAGATGGCGAGTCCATCGCCGACTTCATACGTCTTCGAATTTCTTTTAAAACGAATAAACGACGAATAAGTTTCCTCTCGATCATTTCCTTCACCTTAAAGCTCGTGGTGTGAATAATCACTTTATTAAAAGTTCACAAAAAAACAAATTGGTACAGCCGGGGTTCGAACTTGCAATCTTTGAGTTGCAGGCGACCACTCGAACTACTAGGCAACCATGACTATTCGTGACATTTCCTTACATTAAAGCGCTACCTACTGACAAGGTGACGATACTCACGGGATGTTTGTTATCATCCATCGCGACCTCACTGGACGTCTCTGGATCATTGTTGGTTGTTTCATTGGAGTTAAGATGGAACGAGCCAGCGTCCTCGATCGAATCCACACTCTGTCAACAGAGCACTATGTTCTCAAATCCTTTACACTTAGTTTATTAAATAGAGAGTTTGGATTGCCTATGATATGCACCCAAGGTCCATACCAAAAATGTTTACCCAACAATCAATTCAAGTTTCGTAAAATAATTTTAAGTTACAAACTAACAAGGTGAGATTCTACGATTATGAAAAGTGAAAAATGTATAGAAGTGAAGAGATCTAATTGTCCATGCTTGGAAAGATCGGGTGAACAAGCAAGCTAAGCGCACGCCATGCAACAAACACACATAACCTACACATCTAAACCTGACACTGTTTGGTGTCGCCGGCTGATCATATTACCAATAATGATGATATACCAATCGACATCGGAAAATTCATGTTCACATAAAAGAAAAACAGTTTTTAACGCAATATATCCTCACGCCTTCCCACAAGGGTCCCCGAAGGGTTAGGCAGAGATAATAATCCTTACTAATATTATAAATGTGAATGTAAGTTTGTTTGTTACGCTTTCACGTAAAAGCTACATAACCGATCGTCATAAAACTTTGTATACATATTCTTGGTGGTATTAGAAGTAACAAAGGATACTTTAAAAAAAAAATTTTTTTTTACTGAAAGAAAAAAGCCGGCCACGCCGACGAAGTCGCGGGCACAGCTAGATATATATGTATTTGAATATTCTGCTAAGTCAAAGGAACACCTAAGTGATGACAGCTCTTTTCAGGTAAATTGTACCTGAGAAATGTTACTGAAAGGATAAACACATATTTGATTTAAAGTTCTAAGGACGATCCATATTGTTTATGATGTTTTTTGTTCTGTTTCGTGAAGTGCCAAGTGCAAAAATCTGTTCGTCAAACACCACAGTGAGCGTAGCTTAACAATATTTTGTGTTGTTTCATTGTATTATGTATGTACAATTTACAGTAAGGTTATTATATCGTGGCAAGCTGTGTTGTGTTTTAGTGATTTAATGCCCCATTTGAACTGGAAACTGATTTTATTGTATTGCATTAAGAACTAACTATTAAAAATACTTTATAATAAACTCGACACAATATAATTTGCAAAGTACTAGGCTTCCAGAACCAATGAAGAGTCCTAAAATATATCGTGTTCAAATCACCAAGAGTACAAACCAAATTGACCACCGACACCGTTATTCCAGACAATGTTTTGGACCTTGCGGTTGGCTTATAACAGGACAAATACATTCATTAATAAGGGTATTTAGTGACAACATTAACATTGACAGTCAAGGATACAATTTCAGGAGACAGTTGAAAGTGGTATCATTTAAGTATGACCTCAAACGTGGGTATGCTGAGAACGGAAACTAGTAATTAATACATTAATATGGAGGATAGCGATAAACAACACTTTGAATTGAGATCATACTTAAATGAACAAGAATACTAAACATTGAAAGTACCCGGAGACCACAGTTTAAAGGAGGTATAGTAACTACTAGAGATATCCTATCTTCCACGCAGCCGTCAACTAACCTTTGGCTTGGGCGCCATAACACGAAGACTGGACTTGTACAGAGGCTCCTCTTTTTCTGAAGAAGGCGATGACGCGTCTGTGTTCTCAACTTCCTTCGGCTTATCGGCACTAGGTTTCAGTTCGTCAGTCGTGGTCTCAATTTTAGCAATAGCCTCTTCATTGCCGTCCGTCTCCTTTCATATTTTATTGTAACAGCAAAACATAACAAATATATCAAGCTGAATTACCAACGTAACATATCTCTAGCGGGCGACATTGAGAAACCAGTAAACAGCAAATCAATTTGCCAAACACAAATGTATGGATGTTATGATCCTTGGGGACCGAATGCATGCATATTATCGAAACTTCCCCATCTTAAATCTAATGTCATATAATATTAAATGTAACTTCTATACTACTTACTGCAACGATCAACTCAAGATACCTAAAGGGAAAAATCTAGAAATCATGCGCGGAAAAACTCACAGATTCCACTTTGATCTGTAACTAGACATGATTACCTACTGACGAAACACATACCAGGGTATTAAGAATGCTAGGAGATTGCTATCGAGTAAGTACATGCTAATAATAATAACCACGAGAAGACACGTTAACTCTACAGTTGGTAAAAATACTAGATATAGGTACTGGATTATGAATCTTACCTTCATGGACGGAGAGTCGAGTTCGTTAATAGTAGAGTTGTTTTCGTCAACTACTATCATTGCATATTCCACGTCATCGCCGTTGTGTTCTAGGGACGAGAAAAATGGTCTTTATTATAACAAGCATAATTTATATTGTCATATACAACACTGACAAAGCTTGCTTAAATAAAGCAGTCGGATCATTTATAATAACCATTTGGAGGATTTTTCTACATATATCTATAACATAAATAGTAGAATTCTGCATGTTTGGCCTTCAAAGCTGATGTTTTTGTCAAGAATACAGAATTCCCATTGGGAGAATCCATAAAGAGACTAATTACTGTAAATCATGATGCAACTGAAAAACCAATCAAATTAATTCAAAGCAGTGCCTTAGCGTGCGTGACTCACGTTGCTTTCTCTTTTGTTTACATTATTAAAGTTTAAATTATGAATTGTTACACAAGAGTTATGACTTATGAGGTGAAAAGACAAAACAACGCGCGCGAACATCGACCACAAGTATAATATTTGGCGTTCGCATCTGAACATAGTATCTGTAATCTAGACAATATTGACGTATACGGACAAGTAGCAATGTACGAAAGGGCGAGAAGCAAACGTGAAGCAAACGTGAGGTTGCTCTTTCGCACAGTTATTACAAGATATTCGACAGTTTTAGGTCACCTGGATCGATTCTAACTTGTGAAGATACTCATATCCTGAATCTATTGTTGCAATTTGTCACGTCACACATTTGTCATGGAGTTTTTAAATAAAAACCAGAAAGATACGATGAAAAAACATCAGGAAATCCGAGTTATAGCAGTTTCAACAGTCATAAAAGCTTGATCACATGCCGTAATGATTTATATAATGTTTATACTTCAACAAAACCGAAAGTAAAATTTTCCCTTTCAAGCGATAAATTTGATATTTTCTGTAGATATTTTTTTTTTATGCAACAAGATTGGCAAACAAGCGTACGGCCCACCTGATGGGAAACGGTTACCGTGCCTATTTACGCTCACGATACCGAAGTATCACTTGCGCGTTGCTACTCTGTGTTCGGAGAGTCATACTGTGTTGACAACATAATCAGTCTAATCCCTCGGTTGCTTACACAGTATAACAATCCTTCCCTCTCCCCAAGGAGGTCATTATGAGGATAAACTGCAAGTTGGCGATCTAATGTAAGTGTGATGCGATGCGAACGCCAGTGTCGGCCGCGGTACCTGCGTGCGCGCGGTGGTAACTAGGTATGCGTGTGTGCGCGTGCGTGTTGTTATGTTGGCTGCAGTCGAGTTTGCAATGCGGGTGTGGGTGTCTGTGGCCTGGGTGCCCACCAGGCAAGAACTGAGGGTAAACGTGGTGAGACCACTGGGGGAACAGGGGTCGGGAGCCTATAGGCGAAGCATTCACATAACAAACAGAGATTTTTCACAACAAGGCGATCAGGATTGCCATTAAGATGATAAAGAAAGAGAATAAGTAAAAAGAATTTAAAATAATATAAGAGAAAGCAAAAACAAAGTAAATAGTACAATCGGAGAAAAGTGATTTCAATAAATAAACGTGACACGCGTTCAGATCCAAATATAAGATCGACGGTGTTTGACACGAGCAGTGCGTCAGGCATACGTTAGACGGGTGTGTCCACGAGTATCGTATCGTATCGGTGCGTGCGGCCGTGTAGTACAATGTAGACGATTTTACCAGTGTCCCCACGTGACGCGATAATCAAGCGGCGTGAAAAAGGAGAAACGACACACTTCAGATATACAAGTCCTTCAGTAATCTTTCGGTTGCAAGTACTGTCGCAGTAAAAAATATGCTGTTCACAATGGTGGTTTGTACTGAATAGCAATAGGACATCTAGCAAGTACACCCGTAAGTACACCCCATGTGTGTGGAATATTACTAGGCACCCTGTATAAACTAATGAAATATAATAATATAATCGGGTATCGTAGTACCTATCAATGAAGGCATTTGATAGGTACCAAATCTCAACGAAGCAAATATTTAAGAAAGCAAATATTTTTGGCTGCGACTGTACCAGTGATGATGAGAGTGACATTTTCTTAACAATAGAATCCGATTAATAACAACATTAGTAATGTATTGATAGTGCAATAAAGCTTTATATATAAGAAGCACTACTTAAAGTATCGACAGTCTGTCACAAACCCAAAAGGTCAAGTAAATGAAGTATTTCATTGAATAATATTAAAAGAAAATATAAAATGAAACTGTGCAGTAAATCTACTCTACGAAACAGTGTGCGGATATATGTATACCATGTGGTCACCATACATGAAATACTAATTTTATGGAATACAAAGCTATGATACAAATAAGTTTTCTATGCGGTAAAAGAAAAAAAAATTTTGTTAGCTGTAAAAATCACACAAACAAATAGAAATATTTTAGCTTGACAGCTTTAAAACGTGAAATTAAGAGCTTATGAAACCCCTGCCTACCCGGAGGGACAGTATAAACATATGGATGGACGGATGTACCGTGATGTCCGTGATGGTTCCTCCTGGCACACTCCGGAGGTGCGTGGGCGGGCGGCTCCAGGATGTCCCTATACTTGGAAACCATCAGCACTGAGATGAAATACACTATCGCCAGGGATAGGAACTGCGCCTGTTTCGTCTCCTCCTGTCATTAGAAAAACATTCGTACTTACACACGTCTACCTATCATAATGTTACTTTACACTTCTTACGACAGATGGCGCTACTTACAATTTTATATACGTTTAAGTATGCACTACTGGTCTACAGATGGCGCTTCTTATCAGTTTTGTTAAAGCACCCGCACGCTGATTTGAATTCCACGGTACAGATGGCGCTATTGAAAAATGATCACCTCTTCGCGAGAATGTGGCGTAATAGGAATTGCATCCTTATTTCTTCAGTCATAGAATATTAAGTCGAATAACGGATAACTTACAACATCTCTATAGATGACAGCGCGTAGCCGGTTGACATCCATGTCTTGAAGAAGCCGCTCCGGATCTTTGACCGGACTTGACGCGTCTGCGAGGCTAGCCACCACGCTCTGATACAAAATTATAATATATCAATTCACGTTCTCATACTGATGATACAGTAACACCAATAATTACACCATAATATAATTCTACGAAGAGGACATGCATAGACTAAATCGTGAACATGTGCATTCGAGATAAATTTACAAAAAATACATCACTAATATTGAAATCGTTAAGTTGATGCAAACTTTTTTTTCTAATATCTAGGGTACTTTTGAAATATATGTATGTTAAAACTGTTAGATAAAGCATGCAAGAAGATTAAAAGAGTAAGTTTACATTTTTGCAGCGTGTGATTCGTGTGTTTAGTCTAGCTTAATTTTTTTATTTGCAATTGGAGTGGTGCTCTTGAGAAACTGGGGTATCGATTATTGTGACAAGCACCAGGGCCATATAACTAAGTAGGAGAATGAATATTTGAAGGGGAGCGAGAACGAGACAAAGCCTATTATGATAGTAGATAGTGGAGCCAGGTAGAATGGGGGAAAGAGAAAGTCATATTTTCACGATTTCTTTAATATTATAAAAAAAAGTCACAGCTAAGTTGAAGACCCTTGTGTCTTCAAAACTACAAGTCATGACCCGCTTTGAGTTTTTGCGACCCTGGTACATTGATCTATTTAAGAAAAAACGTATATAAATAGGTAAGTGTTGTAAAATACTGGTAAATTTTAAAGGTGTTAGTTAGTTTTTTTTATCGTTTGTTTTCGAATAAATACATCACCTTAGGTGAAGGCGAGTCGCTGGCACGCGCCGACCTGGTGGCCGCGTACCGCTGTCTCTCCTTGCACTCGAGACAATTGCGCACCGCACACGTACACACCTACACACACACGCACACTGGCGGCTAGTGGCTACACCAGTGACGCTGCTACACTAACACTACGCCTCTATAGTACTAGGGTAACAGGAGCTAGGTAGAGTTTGGATGGTACACAATTTGAAGTTGGTTGGATAATTATTTGTTGATATCATGTTATATCACGCGGTACATACTGATAATACATGTAAATGACAATTTCAAAAAGTGTAACCATCAGAAAAGTAGATCGAGATAATGTATGAACGGAAAAGATTTCTGAGACAGACTGACAGTAACTACAGCGTTTTAATTCTACTATATATATATATACAGATTATAAATTTAAATATAGTACGGTATAACGTTTGTCATAGAAGACTAATCGGCTTGGAAACTAAATTCTATAAGACATGATTAAAATAAACCACTAGATATAGTTATATTCTTACTGTAAATAAAAACAACAAAAAAAATTCATTCATGTATTTTTCACTCTGATCGGATGCATAATTACTTGAGTGCGTACGTTGTGTCTGTACGTAGTAATATCCCACAAAGAGGGGAAAGATTCCTATTGTATATATTATATACCTAAGTAAAAAAATCGTATGGTATTGTATGAGATTGTTTAACCAACATCCCATTACTCACCAGTCGCAAGCACTGCCTCAATATTCCCCCACTGGACATATTCTTCTCCGCCTCGAGCTCAGCGAAGTTGAGCGCACTGGCGAAGATCAGCACGTCGGCCATGCTCACCAGCCGCTGGAGGAACGTGACTGCCACTTCCACTGGCATGCCTTGAGTTGGCTCTATCACATCCAGCTCGTTCTGTTGAGGAATTAAACAAAGGGCTGGGATAATCGTACTAAAAGGTACACTAGCCAATTCAATTTGCGTAAAGGGATTAGGGACTTCAAAAGGACATATACCTAAATGTGTAACATTCTTTATAAACATTTTGAAATAAACTACGTTGTTTAGTTAAATAATAAACTAAACTTATGATAGATTATTAAGACGGTCTCATCAAACATGTATTTACAATATGTGTTGGCTTACAATTGCTCATTGCCATTGTTTTGTATCACAATTTTTTAGTTCTGACTTCTGATAGATCGCAGTTTCACCGCGTAAAGCCGGGTCAATTTTTTCCATAATAAAACATATGGTGTGTTCATCCGCTAATATTCGATCAATGTAGTCATGTGATTGAGTAACAAACGTCCGACATTGTTTTGTATTTTTTTAAGTGGAATGTGGACGATACAAATCTATATTGCGCCCGTCATTAAACTCGCTAATAATTTCGCAAATATTTTATATCAAGGTTTTCATCGAATCGCCATAGGATTACATAATCAAGAAACGGCTTACATTAGGCGAGGTGGCGGACGCAAGGAGAGGCAGCAGGCCCCCGCACGCTATGATGAGGTTGTCAGCCAGCTGGCTGATCAAGTGCACCGTGTTCACGACAAAGATGGCGTTCTCGCTACTGTTGACGAAGTCTATCACCGACTTCGTTGAATGACTGCGCCACACCTGAATTTTTTCGTATATACCATCCTTAACGCCATATATTGACAGGATAGCAAACACGCACAGGGTTACTTCGGGTATCAAGGGTCAAGTCCCGTCATACGTCGCTGTACGTCTGACGATTAAAGGAGTTTCTAATACATTTGTAGACGACACTATTCGTTTTGGTCGCCAAGTTGTCCTTGGCCGACCTCTACGAACATTTCTGCTAACGTTAGTCCAAATCATTCATCAACATACACTTTTCTCAGTTCTTATCTAAAACATTCTTCATTCGGTCAATTACGGTGGCACCACGCAGGGTCTCCTTAGCATTTAGTAATAATACAATAAATTGTTCAAACATAAATAATGATACTTACAACACCGTAGAAATAAGACGTGAGATGTACCAGGCTAACAGAAACAGCTACAACATAATTTTGTAAAAAGATATTGCGCACCCCATAACACAATGTCCATTCCAAATAAATCAATATACTTATATTGTTATAATAATAAACATTAAGTGGTCTAACCCCAAACTACGACATAATTCATGCTTACATAGAATAAATACATGACATCCAACACCAAGGTACAAATACTCGTGTTCGCCACACAAATATCGGCTCTCAGCGGGAATCGAACCCGCGACGTCAAGTTTAGCAGCTTGCCTTACCTGAATATCAGTTTCCAACGAAAATAGTACGTCTGACAGCAGTCTCTGGTGAATGTACGACCACCTGAACTCCGGGATACGGAACGGAGGTCTTGTTGGTCCCGGCGAAAACATTGGACGAGAGCATTTCGACGGCCGTTTCGTTTCTTCAACAACAAAAATACATTTCAAACATTTTAGATTTATTCATATACATACAACTGCCTGTGCCTTGAGATTAAGCCCGCGTCATACAGATGATATATAGCCCACAGCTTTCCACAGTAAATGGGCTATATAATGCAAATTATCAAATTGGTTTCTCTCTCTTTAGCTATTTATAAAAAAGTTAATGAATTTAGACATTTACCAAAATGGTTTGAGTCCACTTGAGTGCTAGTAGAAGCACTACGCGGCCTCTTCGGCGATGCTGAAGTGTTGGTACCTTGCGACGCAACACCTTCACCCCGGGTACTATCTTGATTCATGGCACTATCACCGGGTAAACTCACACGTCTCTTATCCCTCTCTCCCTCGCGATTAATGTCTTCCGATTCTTCTTGTTTATTTGCCAATGAAATGTTCTCACTAATAGTCGAAATCGGTGGTATTTCCGGCGTTTCCAATTCCTCTGGTTCAGCCTCTTCAACTCTTTGGCTTTCATTCTTTGCGTTTTCCACCACGATTTCATCTGTTTCTGGTAAATCAGTCTTCTCCATGGATTCAGATTCAGTCCTGGAATTTACTAAATATTCTCCGTCTAAAGGCAAAACATTGCCTTCATGAGGATGGTCGGAGGGTATGACTCTTTGTGGGCTATTATCTTCCTCTGCAATATTATCTTCGTTAATCACAGTATCCTCATCGTCTTTCGAAGTAGCAGTTGTTATCAGATCCATAACTATATCGTTAGCTATCGTCTCAGCCGCTCGATTCTGGTCTATAATATCTTCAATCTCTTGTTCGAAATCATCTCTTCCGTCATTCGGTGTGTTACCGTCAGATTGTAGTCCTCCAGATATCGCTCCGGAATCAGTGTCATCGTCAGTTTTTAATCTGACTGTCTCTAAAGCGATACTAAGCACGTCGTTTACAATATTTATGGCTACGTGCTTCGGATCATCGCTCTCTATATCTGGAATAGATTCAGTCTTGTCTTGTGTTTTTTTCGGGCTAGTTGCTTCGCTCGGTGTGAGGTAGAGCTCAGAAGGGTCCGATAATTCAGACTCCCTTTCAATAGCTACATTAAGATCTGCCACTCTCTCAGGGCTAGCTGTCTCACTAGCTGACAAACTGGAAGAAATTCCCTCGCTCTTATCAGTGTTATCGTCCTTGGACACACCGTCTCCAACATCTCTCACGGGAATGTAATCTAAGCTACCTTGTCGCGTCAAGGGCCTGTCAATCTTTTCAGAATCTACCATCGTTGCAATACCAGATTCTGAACTTTCTAACATCTTATTTTCATTGATTATCGATTGTACTAATTCGTCGGTTTGCGCTACATCAGCGCTGAGCAATTTCGGTTCAGGCTCGCCATCGGCTTCGTCGATCACGTGTTCAACCTCACTATTTACACTATCACAACCATCGGACACAGCGGCTACTTTAGCCGGACTATGTACTTTACACACTTCACTATACACCACTTGTGTAGTCCTATCATCGTTTTTGACACTTTCAGGTTTTGTACAACTACAAGATTCGACTTCTCTGAGTGACAATCCTTTTCCTATTTCAGTTTGGGCGGCGTGGTTATGTTTGTCGTCCTGCGCGGCGCGTGGTGCGTCTGTGTGTCGGTCCCAGCCGGATATG
Organism: Drepana arcuata; assembly: GCA_016069955.1. Taxonomy (NCBI): domain Eukaryota; kingdom Metazoa; phylum Arthropoda; class Insecta; order Lepidoptera; family Drepanidae; genus Drepana; species Drepana arcuata. The sequence continues at coordinate 97,931 of JACCPG010011460.1, forward strand.
GTCGAGATCGGCCGCTGTTGCCTCTCAGCTGGATCTGTGATGTTATCGGCGCGCCGTTGCTCGTAGTGCTCGTACATCTGAGCGAATTGTAGCTTAAACTCTTCATACGACACCTGGATACAGAATATAAAATTGAATTGAATTGAATTGAATGAAATTGAATATGTTCAGGATATATTCTTTCGAAATTAACTGTTCATTAAGTGTTTACCTTAGAGTGCACTATAGCAAGAGTGTCCACCCACACCCGCCAGCCACCGTACTCGTGCTTGATGGCGTGGTGCAGCAACATACGGAACAGCGAGTACACCATGTCGGATATCTTCTGTTCCTCAGCGTTCTTCGGGTGGATGTAGGCCATCGCTATCAACCACTCCTGTAACGTTTGAAATGTAAGCATTACAACCTTGGATACAAGGCCACTTGGATATTCAGGCAAACATGTGTTGGCAGCACAGGGATTAGTCCCATTATGCTGCCAACACAGTATAACTCCCCGAACACAGAGTGGTAACGCGCAAGTGATACTTCGGTATTATTTCGGTATAAATAGGCTGCGGTCACCGTTTTCCATCGGGTGGGCCGTATGCTTGTTTACCATTCTTGTAGAAAAATAAAAAAAAACATCCACACGCCTTCCCACAAGGGTCCCCGAAGGGGTAGGCAGAGGTGTATAGGTAATACCCACACGCCCACTTTCCGCCAGGGGTATATTAGGTGCCAACGTGACAGATGGCGAGTCCATCGCCGTTACTCAAGCACGACTATACATACGCCTTTGAATTTCTTCTCAGACGTATGCAGGTTTCCTCACGATGTTTTCCTTCACCGTAAAGCTCGTGGTGTGACTAATCAAAAAAAAAACATCATTCGGGTTATTTTCGCCAATTAAAACATTATATGTAGATTGTTCACTGGACATAGAAGATAACAACCAGAAGTACATTGGGATAATAATATAACGACAAAAGTTAAAAATATACTACAATCAATATTAATCATGCATACGCCTAAGCCTCGGTAGCTTAACGACTTCTTGGCCGTTGGGAAGTACCTGATGGAGTCCGGAATTTCCGGAAGCTCGGATGTAATTGGAGAGATGGCCTACGCCAAACAGTGATCTGATAAAGCCTGTATTATATAGCTAGATATAACCTCAAAGGAATTCCTAAAATGACGACATTACCTGCCACACGGACATCTGTAGCACAGTCCGCCTGTTCTCCCGGTTGTTGCTGCATAGCAGCGTCATGTCTGATAAGAACAGCTTCTTCACCTCGAGGAGCTGTTCCGTCTGCTTCGACTGACGAATCAGGGTCGCCACGACTTTCAGGATCACTGCGTGGAAGTCGGTTTTATTTTAGACCGTATTATCAAAAACCTAAATTCTATGAAACTGAAAAAACGTAACAAGGCTATGTCTAATTCCAAAGGTACTACATAAGTATATGACAATAGGTATTATGTAGTTGTTAACTTTGAAGCCATCTCGATGACTAACGCGGCGCCTAGGGTATGACCATATATATCAGGCTCGGCAGCGAGCTAGAGATACTCCTCTCTTTAAGTCTATAAGCGCCGCCAACCGCTTAGCATCAGGCGGGCCTTAATAACACCAATCTTATTGCCAAATAACTTTACTTACTAGGATTCTCCAATCGAAAGTGATGTTGTGGCTCCGGGTGGCTGGTATACAAGATCTGCTGCGCGACATGTTCAGTCAGCAGTTCGTACAATGCGTTGTACACAGGCAGCGCTAGTCCCTCGCCGCAGGCACCGAGCCGCGTAGCGAGTAATGTATACAGGTTGTGAGGAGACATCACGTCATATTTTCGTCTGTATATCAATCAAGGAATCAGTATACCGGTAACACACAACGATATTTTGATAGCTGTTGAATACTTAAAGAGTTTCCTTTAAGGATTTGATTTGATTTATACTTATTTCCAATAAAAAGTTGATGTTTATTGTTTTCTATTGTTTATTTTCGCTGGCAAATATATTTTAGGAATACATTAAATGGCTGAGTTCCGGACGGTGATAACGTAAACCAATTACGTTGTCTTCTAGTCTGACTTACTTGTGTGTACTTCGACTGAGAAAAAATCCAAGGAGTTTTAACGCTTGCAGCCTGATCAGTTGGCTCTCGGACGAGAGCAACTTAAAGATTGTCCGAACTCCACCCTGAGAAGAAAAATGGGCCTCTATTATAGAAACAAAAGGTTTTATCTTCGGACGGTTCCCTTTGTCTTTTCTAGCTTTGATTTGCGGAGAAATATTATGTTGTGAATGCCATGAATATTGATTATACCTTCGCATCAAACGCCGGAACCATTGAGCTAGGATGCTCAGACATCAAAGAAATTAGCATTTGTAAGACGTCGTGAAGATTTTCATCCTGCAAAATATAGTTAGTTAGAGTTCACGTGTAAAAAACATGCCAAATGTAGTCGTTTTAAAGTTTACATTAACATGTACTAGGGTATCATACCTCGTGCATAGTAGTCAAATAATTCAGAATAGATTGTAATTCGTCCTCTTTTACACCGTTGCCGATCATGATCAGTTGTTTTAGAAAGAGAAGGATATACGCTCGTATAGTTAAAATGTCCTTGTGGGCTGGCCTCGGTCCTTCTGCAATATTTAAATTATATTTTACAAATTAAAAAAAAGAGGTCTAGATGAGCCGTGGTGGCCGAGTGATTTGAGTAGTCGTCTGCAACACAAAGATTGCTAGTTTGAATCCTGACTGTACCAATGGGTTTTAGTGAATTTCAGTACAATGATTAGTCACACCACGAGCTTAACGATGAAGGAATACTGCATACGTTTGAGAAGAAATTCAAAGAGGTATTTATATTCGTGCTTGATTAACGGCGATGGAATTGCCATCTGTCATGTTGGCACCTTAAATATATGCCCGGCAAAAAGTAGGTGTATAGTATAAAAAAAAATTAAAAAAAAAACGTGGATCTTTCGTACATACATAGCAATAGGTACATGTATATGAAAACCATAAAAAATACAATCCGCGAGAAGAGTATTCAAGTGAACAGCGACATAAAGTCTTTGAAACGGGCATAAATGTAGATTCTATTATCGATACGAATGCAGCGAGAGTAAACCGACTTACCTAATCCCTTGGGGGTGATTCCACTTTTAGTTCTCGGATTCACGACCCAATAATAAAATTTGAGTGTGTGCACTGTCTGTAAAACTGTGCTGACTCTTCTCACGCTGCCATATATGTGAGCATCAGCCAAGAAGTCCGTGGCGAGGTAGCAATACAGCCTGGCTTGCACCGCAGCAGGAGTGTGGATCCACAAGGCCGGGTTGAAGAGGATGTGGTCCAACAGCTGCCAAGTTAGGAAAGATTGGCAGAAAGACTGCGATTAGCATAGACTTTACACTGTCCGATGGTTGGCGAATGCTACTCTTGCTTTTCATGTACTTCTAGTACTATGTTGACAGTTATTTGGAGTTGCCTAAATTTACATATTTGTTTGTCTAGCATAATTTTAATTTATAGACCACGTATAAGAAGACTACAAAATAGCAGATAACTTGTTCACAAAGACGACAAAGCAAAAAATAAGTTATGCCAAGACGTAACGGTATAATTTGAAAAAAATATGTGTTTTATACTTACTATAAGAGAGTACACATATACATGGACATCAGACTTTAAGAGTGCGGAATAAATTTATGACGAAATAATTCACACTAAAACAAATTTATATAAAAAGCACTGTGCAAAAACTGTGGTCAGTGAAATATATAGTGTAGGTATATACATACATTAAAAAGCATTATACAAAAATACTAGGGCTCCATAGCTCCCGTGGTCATTATGTGTATTTACCACGTTCAAAATGCTTCTCTGAACAAATTTATTGTGCTTTAATAATTTGATAGATGTTGAAGAAGTTCGTTCACTGGTCGTGTTTAAATCGGAAAGAGGTAGTGTTTTGTCAATCGTTGGTACGCAATACAAATTCGGATTTACAGTGCAGTAAAAAATCCATTACCATGAACAAAGGGGCTGTGTTTGTACAAAGGGCTTTAAGTAGACCTGAAGGTAGTGTGAGTGCAAAGGTAGTGGCAGTAGTGGGGTAAACAGAGGTCGTGTAAGCAAGAGGAGCATGCGCTACAACCATCGGCAATATTCCAAGGTACTAGGATATCATGTGACACGTGACCGTGCAAGTAAATTTACAATATTGTAAAAGGTTTGTTCTTGACAAAAATGCACCCATACGTGAAGGGTCAATTCTCGTAATTATTTTCATAAAAAGTCACAAATAAATTGAACGAACCAATTTAGTGAAATTAGACGTTAATTTTTATCAAAAACGAACCCCATTAAGACACTGTAACGAATAGTCATAAACTTAAAATATAACATTCAAATAGGAAATTGCGATTTCCCGATATTTCATATATGTTAACAGTTCACCCTAGGTTATTGTTATATCAAGAGCAAGAGGCGAAAAAAACACCGTAAGGAAACCTACATACTTCCAAAAAGACGTATGTAAAGTTCGGCCAACGAAGGACTCATTTGCATTGACTCATGTTGGCATTTAAAGTAACGTAAACGTTTAAACGTTTACGTTACGTACATTTTTCTTCTACTTGCCTTGTGGGAAGAAGTACTAATATAATATAGGTACAGTGTTTAATTAAAACAACGTTGAACACGCTGGTAAATTTACAAGATTATATTTCTCATAGCAACACAGAATTATCGTAATACATATAGATCAAAGGTTAATTATATATGTATTCATTCTATACTAATACATAATAATATTTTCACGTCCCCTAACAAGGATCTCCGAAGGGGTAGGCAGAGGTGTGTAAGTAATGGGAAGACACACTTTCCGCCAGATATGTATATATTTTTAGGTTAATGCGACGCGAATTAAGTACGACTACATATACGTTTTTGTTTTTGTTTTGTTTAATTTATTTTTGGACGTATGCAGGTTTCCTCTCGATGTTTCCTTCACCGTTAAGCTCCTGATTTTATGAATCACTGTACTTAAGTCCAGAAAAACTCATTGATACAGTCAGGATTCGAACTTGCAATCTTTGTGCTTCAGGCAACCACTGGAAACACTCGGCCACCATGACTGTATGTAAAAGAACCACATTTGTCGTGGTTTATAACATTCGTCTACCACACAAGTAACTCTATAAAAACAAACATATTATCCCCTAATCAGTTTCCGGATCCTATGTCGTCTGTAGTTACTTTACGACTTATTAATCTGTATTTTAAATTCCACATAGCATATTCCGTTCGGCGCCCAGGAAACTCCATTACGATTCTATTAACTCAATCCCCCAGACACGGAGCTTTCCCGCTGTAATTAAATGAAATCGCGGAAATCCCGAGAATAGTTTTTGGACGGAACAAATAGATGAGAAATGCCGCAGTTTTGCATACACCCATAGTAATGAGGGTACATTTAAACAGGCTATCCTGCGTTAAAAGAGGCGTCTTGTTTGGGGACGTTGGTGAGCCACTACAATTAATTATTATGATTTTCCAGATTATTATTATCAAGTAATTTCAGCTAAAATATGAAGAGAAATCACTAAACCAAACTTGTACATACTGTGAGAGCAAGACAAGGATATGTACATATTTTTAGTAAGCTTCTTACCAACCCGTTACCTAAAACTTCACAGTCAGGAGGTCTGATCAATAAATAGGCTAGGTCCTTTTAAGATTTTTTTTTATTATCTTTACTTCATTTTGGTAAGAGAAACTAGGGTAGGATCCGACAGTCGTTCAAGCCCTGTAGCAAATGAGATAGGCTTGAACGTAAATGTGTTTGAGGTAAAGAGAATATGCAAGGGACCAGTCAATTAACAACGCAATTTTGTCGCTCCCAGATATCTTAACATCCTATTTGTTTTATGTTCTTACGATTTGACAGGACTACGATTGAAACATAGCATTAGAAAATTAACGAGTATTTTAAGCGATATATTTACGGTAGCAGTTTGTAATCAGGCCCATTAATATTGCAACTGGCCATTTACCGGTCCACCGCTCCTCATGCAGCCACAGCATAAACAATGAATGTTCACTAGCTCATTACATCTGCCCAGCTGCTCACGTTTTATCCGGTACGTTGAATATTTGCCCACAGTTACATGTACTGAATCTGAGTGTATTTTGGTTAAAGTTGTTAAAGCGTACGTGTAAAAAGTATTCTTGTTCGATTAGCAGTTCTGTGACAGCAATTGCCGAGTACTTTTTGTCGTCAAGGCATACGCTGTAAACGGTAACTGTACCTTTCAGATACTAGCGAGCGAGTATGATACTCCGGGTATCAACCTAGTACTGATTACCTAGTAATGAGATACAGTGTATGGAAAAGATAAGTGCAATAATTATTTTTAGTTTTCTGAGAAACCTAACCGCAGAGAACCACGGGGATCACAATAGCTACAGCAACATTTGGCTGCCATCTTCTGCAAAATACTTTATAGTCGGGTAACTCTATCTCCACTTATTGTAATTATTGAAATTTTATTTTGTTGTTTGAAAACTGAACACCAAAACGTGGATCGATTTATTTCGACAACATTAATCACTCCCTGACAAAGTATTAAGTTTCTACATGGCGACAAATATTTTTTATGTCAATGTTAACCTTTTGCTCCCTTCCTTCAGATATTTATTAATATTTTATTCAATTAATTCAATTCCGCAGAACATTTGTTTACGCTGGTGTAACGAGTTTCAGAGCGGACCCTTATAAATTTCCTTATGAAGGCAATATTACTTATTTATGGACCTTTCTTTCCTGGTAAGGTCTAAACGACCAGATGTTAAAGTAATATCACGGAAATTAATCTTAATCGCATGATGAATGCTGTAAACTTGTAACAAGATGGAAACCACAATATTAAGGCACAGGCGGAGGGGATGAGACGTAGCTCAATCACTGTAATGCTAAATTTCATTATGACAGTGTGATTTCATTATGAATTTTGCTGTATACTCATTTATTTTCACCAAGAATGAGTGAGTGAATGTACAAGTAAGTATATTCATGTATATATACATACCTGTTTCAGCAGCAAGTCTGAATTCGGAGAACAGCAGGTAACGAGATGTTTCGTCAAATGTAGAAAGGAAGCTAGTGTGTCGGGCGTGAGATGGTCACGACTACATCTCTGCAGCATGTGAGATATTACCAGGAACCCACGACACTGCAGCATATGCTGCTGGACTGTACTGCACGACTCAACTAGGGAACACACGAAGCCGAGAAGTTTGGAGCTGTGGAAAAAAAAAACATGTTTGATTGCTATTTATAATATACTAGTTATCCCGCCCAGCTTCGTTTGGGTGAAAAAATAAAAGCCACGGACCCAGTGGCGCCAACTATCGGGTCCAATTGTGAATATAAACAATTCTCGAATCCACCTGAAGAAATACAGAAAAACAAAAGAATTTACAATCGCCGTCACATTTGTGTTATCGAGTGGCCTCGTCCTGACAGTTCAAAGCTGCCCCTCCACGACCCGTGTCACATCGGGCGCCTCCGATTTATGCGAGCCTGATAACTGCCATCAAAACAGCAGCTCACATCAAAGGTGATGCGGGAATGAGTTTATGCATATGAGGGTTTTCCTCATAATGAGATGCTGTTTTATGGAACATTTCTCAATAAGGTTACGAAATTATGAATTTATCCACCGGATAAGAGAAATGCTAAGTTTCAATACATCATTAATACTGTTGACGCTAACAGAAAAAATACTTAAGGTCAATGAGATGGCACACAATATTTTCTTCCTATAACTGATATTTGAAAATAAGATGGTAAATTGAGCGATTCAACTTCGACCTAAAATAATTAAATATTTGATAGTTAGATTCTGGTAGGAATCTATACTTCTATACTAATATGTATTTACTGTAGTAATGTGACATCTGTCAAGATGATACATATAACTGTGTAGTTTTATATGTACTCTGTGGTCGAAATCCCTTAGCACTAAAAATGTAAAACTAAAATGTAAGAACACTATCCTAATAAATATATTACATCAAGTACCAGTGTATTAATAAAAGAAGCCACAAAACATTACATTTATTAGCTGTCCCACCCAGCTTCGCCCGGGTGAAAAAGTAAAATTTCCCACCTATCGGGTCCAATTGTGATGTAAGCTATCCTTTCTTTTAAGTTGGATCAAACTGCATACGGTGTGCAAATTTGATTGAAATCGGTTAAGTAGTTCAGGAGCCCATCGTGGACTTGATTGCCATAAATAAGGTTACAGTGAGTCAATCGTATAAGAGAGGTAGGGCATAACGGGTTTCCCGTTCGAATTTGGAGCTGTCCGACTGGGGCAGGACCTCCACCTTATAGAAGTCCGTAGCCAAATAACACAATGTATTGTGTTGTGTTCCTACGCGGTGAATAAGGTATCCAGTAATGAGCTCCTTGGGGAGGGGGGGAGGATTGTTACATTGTGTTGGAAGCAGAGGGATTAAACCCATTATGCTGTCAACACAGTATAACTCTCCGAACACAGAGTGGCAACGCGCAAGTCGTAAATAGGCTACGGTAACCGTTTTCCATCAGGTGGGCCGTATGCTTGTTTGCCACTCTTGTAGTATAAAAAAAAAATAAAAAAAAAAAACAGGTTTAAGTTACGAAAATATCATGTATGAGGGAATTGTTCCTCTTTAAAAGTTCTAAAAAAAAGTCCGCGACAGCATATGTCTATCTTTTAAGATTGACTCACTATAACCTTTTTTATGGTAATAAATTTTGTTCGAAATCAATGCATTATTTCCGAAGTTTTTATCAACATGAATATTAATCCTTATCCAAATAAATATATTATTAATCACGAGTATTTAAATGTAAACGAAATTGTACTTGATATCACTTGATTTCATCTTATTCATTTCAACATCTTAGGAGATAGATATCATAATGTTAAAATAACCCCGCAACTCAGACGCGTGGTCGGCTCACTACGGAACACTTGAACTCAGCGAACTGATTTTTTAATTTGTTTTTGCGATATCTCATCTATACTAATCGATTGATGTATTAATTTGTAAATACACTAGTGGTACCGCTCTTATTTGCTTGGGGTGCAAAATAAAAGTCCGAACACTTTTCTGTGTCTTCAGGTGGATTTGAGAATGGTTTAGATTCACAATTGGACCCGATAGGTGGCGCTACGATCGTGTTTCAGGAAATTTTAGTTTTTCACCTGGGCGAAGCTGGGCGGGACAGCATTCTTATAATAAAATAGCAAATATACCAACCTGAAAGTTCAAGCTCAATGGCTTCATTTAACTCTGGTTTGCCGGGTATTGGTCTTGTCAACACAAAATAAACTTACTCACAAAGCTAACAAGATGGGTAATTAGGAGTTTGCAGGGTTTCAACTATTACATAGTAATTTACTGCAAACTTCGAGAGGCTATTGCCAGCTGACAGAGAAAGTGCATTTAGCCGGCTAATACCGAAGCCACTAGGAATATTAATGAATAGCTTTGGCACTCGCAAACTCTCGCCCCGCAGCCCCCGTAAGCGCTGATTTAGTTCTACCATTAAGATTGACATCCTATATTGTTAATAAAATAAAATACACCTATATATCTCATATGTACCTTTATTTACAGGTAGAAATCACACTTTTACAACTCCGGTCTGTGAATACTCTTAAACTTGATTGGGATTGTGCTGTAGGTCCACCACATTCATAAATAAAGCTTTCATCAATACAAATTTTCAAATATGAGTACTAGCAGAACATACCATAACATTGGGTCTCGTTTAGGGTCCGACGTGGGCGTGTCGTGTGGTAAATCTAGCTGAGCGAACAGCGGGAATAGAACCTGTACTCCTCCTATTGAGTTGAGGGCGCTATGAATGGAGTGAGTCACAACGGCTTTAACTTCCTAAAAAAGAGAACCAATACATTACCTACAAGTAAAATATTTTTGTATTACAAAAAAATATATACTTTCCAAAACGGGGAACATGTTTTAATTTTTCAATACACAACTGACAAAAGAATTTATCGAAAGGAGTAAGAATTTAGATATAGATCATAAGTACCAAGACAACATAAGTGCTAAAGAGTTCTCACCTGAAGCATGAGCGCGTGTGGCGTGTGAACAAAATAGGAGACGTTGCCTTTTGGAGCCGACTGCAGGCACAACTGACCGTCAGTAGCCACTGGGTTGTACATGAAAACGATTGCTGAAGATAGCTTTCCATCGTAGAGTACCTGAATATCATTATCAAAGTTCAGAACACGTAAATAGGAAGTCAATTAAAGTGATGAAAAGTAAAAAAGAACTGGCGGCACACGAATCCAACCGTAAGAAATACGTTAATTGAATGTCATTAAAGAAGCAAACTTTATTTACTTAACTTCGAAATGGTATTTAACTTTTGATATGTTTATAATTTTGTTTGAAAAAAAAGGGGAAGATCTACTTTGGAATTTGTATCAGTATTTTAGCTCTTAAATTATTTAGAGAGAACTGGCGCTCAATTTTCTCTGCCTACCCAGTGAGGGTAGCGTGAGGGCTGCGTAGCATGATAATATATGCACTATATATGTATGTTATCAAAGTTAATAACAGTATTAAAAACATGCAGAATACATTAATAAGACAAACAAACAAACTTTGATATTTTTCAATTACATTGTGCAGTGTTACGATGTACCAGGAGAACATATTATGAGTAGAAGGAGTAGATACAGAACTTCTAAAATGTGCAATAACCATCATGCAGTCACAATAGCCAAATATAAACAATGTCTGTTATCCCAGTAGGCACGAGAAACAACACAACTGCTGACTACAAATAGTGATGTCATATTTTGTAAGCAACGTGCGATGCGTGTATTTACGATAACAGATTCCATACCATGAACACAAAACAAGACCTACAAAATCTTGGAAATGCCAAAGTTTGTCACTCAAACTACCCAGTCGCAGTCGAGAGGAATGAGCTTGTAGTATCAAAGTCGATAAACAACATGTAATACATTACAAAGTTAACTTTTAGAAGCTAAAGCCTTTTAAAAGCTATATTTATATATATAGCTTTTAAAAGGGTTATATTTTATCATGTGCACCGGAGATTAGTTATTATGCATATCTCAAAGTTATTACTGGTTAAATGTTAGCAAACCCACATAACATCTCTATCCGAAATGAAAATACTAGGCCACCATAAAACATTAAAATTATGATATAATTAACGAGTCACGTAGAGCATAAGCATAGATAAATAAAACTAAGTGGTAACCCGGCGAACCCTTTCACAAACCGCGAGCGGGTTTACTCAGATTTAGAGGGTGGGACTAAAAGCCTCTTCGGACTTATAGTGCCCTGGTGTTTGAATGAAACAATTGGAAATCGTCTAATTCTAAGCTTTGTTAAACTTAAGGGTAACAACAACAACACTACATGTAAATTACCTCCACTACATTGTATTATTAATTTGGTATACAATTAGCAACGTACTACACGCCCAAAACCGTGTTTAGTTTTTAATCGTTGTAATCAGGCTTATCTATTATTTGCACTTCACCCAGCTTGTATTCAGAACATTCAGTACATTAGCACTACGGCACTGCTAGAACACCTGTAACCAAATAGCCTTCCTTCCCAACCTTACAAGCATTAAAATAAATTGAACTGAATTAAATGTTTCTTTTAAGCCTACAGATCGGTGAATACTTCACACTAGCTTTTAAAATTGCGCTACAACAATAGTTTACATTCGAATAAACTAGCATCTTTAAAACACGATGCATAAAAAGTTATCACCACAGTGAAGTAATATAATATAATATTATAATATTAAAATGTACCCCCTGCGACCATCTCGTATGCATGTGGAGCTTTACTCAACTTCGCACATTAGCGTTGGATGTTCTGATTTAGGTGAGCTAGGATTATGCAACTAGCAAACATCATATTTTATTTGATATTATTATATTTGATTATTTAAATAATACATTATGTATTTCCGGCGGAAAGTGTGTGTGAAGGTATTATGACATACCTCTGCCTAATCCTTCGGGGACCCATGTGGGAGGACGTGAAGATATATATAATTATTTATGTAAATTTACCGTCATTGTAAGCGCCTATGTACTTATACAATAAACCAAAAATAAAACCCAACTGTTCATACGTAAAGCGAAAGAAAGTCTGCCATAATCCTTTGATGCTAGTATTCCGTCCAGCAATTATATATCCTATATATATATATATATATATATATATACAAGTAGCAAACAACCTTGCGGTCGGCCTGATGGTAAGATGTTACCGCCAATGGACGCTTGCAACACCAGTGGTATCGCTCGCGCGCTGCCGACCCTGCACGACTTTTCACAACCTTCTTGAAGAACTACATGCTTTACTCTCCAGGGAAACCCTCAACGGGATGTATCTATTTTAGATAATCAAATATATTTATATTTAACCACTTTACCAATGAGTTTTTCTGAACTTAAGTACAGTGATTAGTCACACCACGAGCTTTACGGTGAAGGAAAACATCGAGAGGAAACCTGCATACGACTGAGAAGAAATTCAAAGGCGTATGTATAGTCGTGATTGAGTAACGGCGATGGACTCGCCATCTGTCACGTTGGCACCAAATATACCTCTGGCGGAAAGTGGGTGTGTGGGTATTATCTATACACTTCTACGCCTACCCTTTCGGGGACCCTTGTGGGAAGGCGTGAGGATATATTATTTTATATATTTATATTTAAACAGCGGAACAGGTATAAATGGAATAACGGTTTTGAGAACAGATAGTGTCCAGTATCGGTGGGACGAGGCTAAGCCCCAAAGTTCGCCTGGCGCCTGCATTTCCAGGCTAATCTAAGTAGGGACTCGACGAGAGTGCACTTAAGCTACAGCTACTTTCTGTTGCCCTGGTGCGCGAAATGAGATTACGTGTGTTGTGTTAACAAGCGACGGGGTTTTCATTGAGGCTAATAGCTAAGTGGGTTGCTTAAGTCATTCGAACCGTTTCAAGGCGAAAAATCAAAAATGCTTTCAGTGGGACGGTAAATTTACCGGTAAACGGTAAATGATTGTTGCTCACAAATTTCCATATAATTCATAAGCGATTCAGATAGCAAACAAAATCTCTTAGAACTTTCAAATCCTAGTAACAAAACATACGAGTACATTGAATTTAACACAATTGAAATATGTTGAACATTCAAACAACACGGAGCGTTTTGTGAGGAACTTTCAAGGCATTTATTATTTAGGGCGAGTGACGACGAATTCATCTGGCAACAAAGATTGTATTTATACTAAAATGTGCTCAGTTATAAACTGGAGGTGAAAACTGTATAAGATAAGACAAAGTGCCTTGAAATATGTTAATATTTTACGCTGAAGTTGCAGAGTACGTGAGGGTACAGAAATGTACGCTTCGCGGACTGAGAAAATATGAACTTTGGAAACTAGGCATATTATAATTTGAATACTTGAATTTTAATTCTTTGCCTTAACAAGGGTATAATTACTGACAAACAGTACAGACAAATTTGTGTCTGAAACTATTCAATCATTTATATTTAAACTCAAAACAGTGGGAGAACTAGCACGTGATTAAAATAAGCACCAATAAACCAAATTAAAAGCCATCGATAACAATCAATATTAAAGTGGATATTTTATGCTGGTTGATTCCGAAATCAATTCAATGGTGTCTTTAGAAACAGGTTCCTTAAAGTAAACAAAGAGGACTCTTAAGAGTTATTGCTTCAACGTAAAAATGGCTTTGTTTCTGAAACGGAATAAGAAATACAGAGAGAATTTACAGATAGTTGTATATTAAGAAAATTATAAGAGAAGCTCAGTTTACTAGAAAATAAAATACCAGAGTAGCATGAGCGCGAGATATAACTCCTAGCTCTGAGTGTATTCTTTTATGGTAGTTCCTTGCAAGTACAATTTTGTTTGACAGCCATAAACGATCGTCTCCGAGTTACTTTTAAAGCAAATATATAGACGTGCGCTTGGTAGAAACTTTTACAGCTTCTGGTGTCCTCATTATGCCAGTGACGGTAATTTTACGACAAAGTGACACGGCCTCTTTAAACTACTGGCCTCGAGTCGAGGTGCAAGTGGATTACTCGTACGCTTCAAAGTTACATGGACCAATTCAAACTTGTCCATGTCCCACCTTATCACAATATATTATTCTACCTATTGTTCTGCTTTCATGACTGAAACTTATTTTAGATTTGGTTTCGTTATAAGTGCGTTTCGGCAAATATACTTGCATACTTTTCCCAATAAAGTAGGATATCTAGGATTTACTAATAGCATTATAAATTTCCCATTACATAGAAATAAATATAAGCATGGCTCAGAGGGAATATGCAGGCGCTAATCTACCGAGATCGCATAAATGATCACATATTAGTCAAATAAGATGTGATTTTGCGATTTATTTGTACATATGTAAGATTGGGGGTAAATATTTCAGCAATGAAGTGGCTACATAGACTGCAGTTAGACTATTAGTTTTATAAACAGTAGTTAGACTATGAGCTTCACGGTGACCGAAATCATCGTGAGGAAATTTGCATGTATTTAAGAAGACGTTCATAGGCAATTCATAAAAGCTATAGGTCTCGTTCGTATACGTCTCGCGTCTCGCTCGTCTCGCTCGTTATACGGGTCATTCTTGGGAAAATACGTCGGTCTCACCACACGTCACGTTGGTACCTAAATCCTCTACCCTCTAGTACCTCTAACCATTTACTGCTCCACACTTCCACAGACCTAATTTAATTCGAAATTTTGAACGTCTTTTGTTCGAAGTCTAGATGAGTATATACTAGGATATTATAAAACGAAGAGCTATACACATTCAAGACAAACGTAGCACGTCTAGGGCTTTGGAAGCTATACTCAAAATTTATAAATTAATTGCTAATACACAGTGTTACACGACGGGGGATAAAGTTACGGTGGAACACGCTACTAACTCTGAATAGAGCACAAAATATCAAGAAAAGTCTTTATTACATTGGGATCGAGTTCTCAAAGAAGTTAAACATAAGACAAACTTGATACATTATGTATACTATCCTGGGGGGCCGATAATACCATAAATTTAAACTGACGTTGAATTTAGATACTATTTTATATCAATATTCTTAATCTTTAACATTATTATCTTTTCCGTAACTTTCCTGTTTTATGGATGACATTCCTACATAGAATACATATACACATATTTCACCAATTAACATCCAACCCCAAACTTATCTATGGACCATTAAACAAGTATTATAGCTGGGACATAAAACTCGCGCTCTAAGGCCTATTGCTTTGCCAGATTGTAGCAAGTTATTGAATATCTTTTTTCTATACCACTTGGGTGGCAGACAAGCACACGGCCACGGCAAAAAAAAAACACTATCTTTAAGTTTCGCTTACATTTTATTTCTAAAATTCTGAAAGCTATGTAGATAGATTAGATGTCATATAGAGGTAGATTGAATGTCAAATCCCAAAAGTTTTCAAATTACTATAACTTCATCTCGTAAATAAATTACTGTAGTCAGGCTCAAGAAAACATGACGACAGGATTCCTGACGTAGACAACTTCTACGTGGGTTTCATTATAATGGAATTTGATCCTAGCCGAGCTCAGGTTTCAAGTTAGCTCTGAAGCCTATATACTTGACTTTTAAATTGCTATCGATCAACTATGGAATGAGTTCGTAGATATTTGTCACTATACGCTACATTAACAATTAATAACAAATTTAATTTCAACCGTAAAAAAAAACAAATTCGAATCCCGATTGTACCAATGAGTTTTCTCAACTAAAGTACGGTGATTAGTCACAACACACGCTTAACGGTGAAGGAAAACATCGAGATAAAACCTGCATACGTTTGGGGAGAAATGTAAAGGCGTATTTAAGTAGTGGTTGAGTAACGGCGATGGACTCCCCATCTGTCACGTTGGTACCTAAAATATTTCTCAGGCGAAAAGTCGCTGTGTGGGTACTACCTACACACCTCTGCCTACCCTTTCTGGGCCCTGAAGCCGGTAATATAAGTGATGTGTATAGAGTTTTTATTCTTATGGATACCATAGACGATAGTAACTAGTAAAATTGGCGCGTACCATACATTTATTATGGCGCCAAATTTAAATGTCATCTGGTTATAGTTCAATCTATTTTCTACAAAGATTAATTGTTCGAAGTTCGATACCCAGGCAACGTTAACATTACATGCCGCGAAAGTGGATAGCAACGTCAAGTTAGTATCTGATTTGTTATTTAGTCTTCAAGAAGAGCAAACAAACTCGTTCGGCATATTATATAGACCCAGTGCATGCTTTTCCGTACATATTAACGATGTAACTACCAGGTTATCATACGGTTAGTGAAGATTGTTACAATCGAAATTCCATTTCCAAATAGATACTTAATGCCCCATTTTAAAACCTACAAAAGTCTTACATCATGAATGTTCTGCGTCGGATCATGTACGAGGTCGCCGTAGCGGTCGATTCGGAGTTCTGTCGTTGGTAACGGCGTTCGATTTTCGGAGCTGAATCGGAACTGACCCTGGCACCACATGAACACAGCGGACGGTATAGTGAATGTGTTACATACAGCAATGAGTCGAACGGGGAATAGAATTCGTCACAAAGCGGCACTTGATGCAACCTGCATTCCATTATTAGAGATCACAAAGTTTTTAAAAGTGATATGCAAACGAGGCCACTTGGTAACCATTCCTGTTCCCCATTTAACCAGCCGGGAGTATTTGGCGATCGGTTGTAAAACAGAGAAGCAACAAACAAAGATCTATGTATACGCGCTGCGCGACATGCTTACACGCTTGCATGCTTCAATATCTACGAGCAGGGTAGCATGAGCGGCGGCGACTTCTCGCGCCTCATCGGCCAAGCGTCGGCCGCGCGGCGTCGCGTCTTCCTTCACAACAACACATGCGCCTTCGATGTCTGGGGTCTTGGTCTCTTCATCTTGCGAAGCAGGAGTTTGGGAGTCGTCAGGAGTGGGAGGGGTAGAATCGGGGTCTGGAGATGGATCAGCCAAGCTGTCAAGCTTGGGAGCTGTCTCGCTCACCCTTTTGTGGTTCTCCGGCAAACTGATGTTGCATTCGTTGTCGAAACGGAATTGACTCTGCGTCCACGAGATGGCAAGAAACAAATTACATTTGTCTTAAAAATACATCATTATTAACAGGCTCTCTGCTGATGTAAAGATACATAAATAAACAATATTAAAAAGAATAGGGAACTGACGCATAGTTGTTATATTAGTTAACTGTAATTAAGACGATATCAATACTGATACAGTTCAATAAACATAAACTGTTCCATGGTTATCAGTGACAAAGAAGAAGATGTACCTTATATCCTGGTCCGAGTCGGTGCATGGCACATATCTGGTGTGTAGTGAGGGCTTCACCGAAGACGTAGATCGCCGCCATTTGTCCGCAAAATACTCTTTCCTCATCCAACTCGGCCGTGGCGCCGATGTAGCACTTGTCGAACGGCTGTACATATATAAAATACAAACATATGGTAGGTAAGCATAGACAGGTCATAGAGTCCTGGTAGATATCGAACTGGGAAATTATCTACTTGCAAATGCTTGCAATATAAATTATTTAAATTCTTGAGGTCACTTAAGTATTCATTTATTTAGCTTATTTAAGCATCTTTAAAAAACCTTGGGACAAAAATACCGGAATTTGTTAAGTAAAGAAAACTTAAAACAGACTTCCTTAAAACTTGTGATAAATTTAACCTCAGACGATTTAGGTTAGAAGTACAAAGCGACTCCATCACACTTTTATGGTCAGAGGAAAACTCAGTCAATTGTAGTGCATTTCATGTCTTTATGAATCTGATTGCCGTATAATATGTCTGCCCTCTTTAGACTCGATTCTGTTACAATTATTAATATGAATTATGTTTTATTTGGTGGAGGCAGACTTCATACCAGAGTAATCCTTTGTTTGCTTGAAGTTCGCAGACCAAACTAGAAGCAGTACTGCCTTAGCACAAATCACACAAAATTTACCCTAAACTGTTTGCCATTTTAGGATTCTGAGGTCCAACGGCGCGCATAATTTATTATTTTGAAGCTATTTCGTGAGTGTAAACTGAAAACTTGGCGAATGGAGCTTAACGAGGAATAAGGTAGGTATTTATCGGAAAATTCGGGGCAACTAGCCTCAGAGATTGCCAAAACATGTTTGTGTATAGCCGTCGGGAATATTGCACTTGAAAATTGTGATGAAGCATACGTGGCGTACATAAGTGGCTTAGTAAATTAGATCTTGGCGACAAGGCGTTACTTATATTTGTTATTTAAGCATTTTTGAATAGTGATTGCAATGGTCATGGTAACAGGCCATTTTGTAAAGTTTTGGAAATATAATGATATTTAATTGAGATAGATCTCTTTTTCAAGCCAATAGGAGGTAGGTAAGCGGACTTAATACCAGTATATCAGTTACATAATTTTTGTCTCACTCAACCATTTGACCCAGACATATGTATTATGTACATACATACTGTATATAGACTAAATGTAGTCTGAGCCTAAAGTGCCTCCTAATATGGACGTTGTTTCATAATGACTCTTATTAATATCATTTTTTTTTGTTTTATTTGACACTTGATTGGTTCCAAAGTCTAGTAGTAGAAAGGCAGATTACTTCTATCTATCTAGAGGGTCACGGTTTGTTGAGTGACCAACAGTATGGCTTCCGCCACAGTCGCTCAACGGGTGACCTTCTAGTATATCTCACGCACCGTTGGTCACACGCCATTGAGAGTCAAGGTGAGGCATTAGCTGTTAGCTTGGATGTGGCGCAAGCGTTCGATCGGGTCTGGCATCGCGGTCTTCTATCGAAGCTTCCATCCTACGGACTGCCAGAGGGATTATGCAAATGGGTCGCCAGCTTTCTGTCCAGCAGATGCATAAGAGCCGTCGTTGACGGTAGCTGCTCAGAAAGTATGGACATTAATGCTGGAGTCCCGCAAGGCTCTGTGTTGTCCCCGACTCTGTTTCTTCTGCATATTAATGACATGCTTTCTATTGAAGGCATTCATTGCTATGCAGACGACAGCACTGGGGACACTTACTACACGGGCCGTGCTAGTCTCCCTCGTTCCACTGTGGAGGAAAGTCGCGAACGACTTGTGTCTGAAATCGAGAGTACACTTCGCAGTGTCTCCGATTGGGGTCGACTAAACCTAGTCCACTTCAACCCAACTAAGACACAAGTGTGCGCGTTCACTGCTAAAAAAACTCCATTCGCTGTGGCTCCACAATTCCAGAACACTCCCCTGAACATCTCGGAGAGCATTAGGATCCTTGGGGTCGATATTTCTAGCGACGTTCAGTTCCGTGGTCATTTAGAGGACAAGGCTAAGCTGGCGTCGAGGAAGCTCGGTGTGCTCAACAGAGCTAAGCAGTACTTCACATCTTCACAAAGGCTGCAACTTTATAAGTCGCAAGTTCGGCCACATATGGAGTACTGCTGCCACCTGTGGGCTGGAGCCCCTGGATACCAGCTAGGGCCTTTGACGCGGTTCAGAAACGCGCCGCTAGAATTGTCGATGATCCTTTGCTCACAAGCGGCTTGGAATCACTAAGTCTGAGGAGAGACTTTGCCTCCCTGTGTGTGTTCTACCGCTTGTATAACGGGGAGTGTTCAGCAGAGTTGTTCGACATGATGCCCACTTCCACCTTCTACCATCGCACCTCTCGCCATCGACGGGGAATTCATCCCCATACCTTGGAACCACAAAGGTCTCGCACTGTGCGCTTCCAAGGGAGTTTTCTTCCGCGAACGCTCAGGCTGTGGAATGAGCTCCCCGTTGAGGTTTTCCCTGGAGAGTACAGCATGGAGTTCTTCAAGAAGGGTGTGAAAAGATTCCTGCAGGGTCGGCAACGCGTGATACCCCTGGTGTTACAAGCGTCCATAGGCGGCGGTAACCGCTTACCATCCAGGCGGACCCGCATGCTTGTTTATACACCCAAAGTATGGTATAAAAAACTTAGGTACTATCTAGCGTGTCAGAGTACCAATATTACAAATGTGAAAGTTTGTTACGATGTTAGGGTGGATCCTCTTTCATGTCAAACACTAAGAAACGAATTAGCTGAAACACATTGGATATGCTGTACTCCAGAAAACAAAATGTATACAAATCTACTAAATAAAGTATGTATGCTTTTATGAAATAAAGTTCCCTAGGAACGTGCCAGCGCCATAGCTCGAAAGTACCAGGGCAGCATATTATGCGGCGACTATGCGTGACCACGTCCGTTGAATATTCATAGCCGCATCCATGCACTGCATTAAGGGACTTAACACACGGCGTGAAATTAGGCGCCTACTTTTCATATATGTATATGGTGATTGGGTCCACCGCAATCTAGATAGAAAAAGTAAATGCAGATAATGACATTTAATGACCAGTTATGTTAATGCTCAGACCAGTAATGTTTACGTATTCCATGGCGTATAGCAACATCTTTTAATAACGGTAGTCATAGACAGTGCCCTCCACGAAGACGCGCCCATCAATTTCTAGTCGAGGGGATCGCGGGATTCGCGGAGTATAGACCCGACTATATTAATTGTAGTGTCCGTATGCACACAAACATTAGTGGAAGGTTGCACACTGGCACTATAAACTATTGGTCCAGGAGCCAGTGACAGATTTTCATGACCAAGTCCCTCCCAATCGAAAATTCGTGAAATGCATTAGGGACTTATACTATGAATACTCGCGACCGTCAGCTACGACTCCGAGGGTGGGGTGGGCAGTGGCAGCCTCCCACGCATGGAGAAAAAAAAGGTTATTTCAGTCATTTCCTCCCATTTGAAATTTGGTCAGATTATAGTTAACCTAGTATTTGGAAGGAAAAACAAAGTCAGCTGGCCATAACATGGTGGATTATACGTCAGCTGACTGCTTGAACATGAAAAAAAAAATATATTTTCAATGATTTCCTCTCAACTAAAATTTTACCTGGTGATCGTTTATATACTACTATGAATGAAAATTAATGTCAGCTTGATGTACCTCAGTGGAAAGTTTGTCAGCTGGTACCTTGAAAGGTGTAACGCAGCAGCATCTATCACCTACTGAATCTTATCAGCTGACGACTTTTCCCTTGACTTACAGCTAGCTGATTTCTTTCATTATTTACTAGAGTATGTTAACAATCCTCTTATAAATTTTCATCCGGGAGGAAATAAAATTTCTTAAGTAATTTTTTCTTTATATATTGCAGTTAGATTTTGGATTAAATTAAATTCTCCAGATGCGATGTTATAGCAAAAGGCCACCTCAAAATACTGATATCATTATATACGATGAATATTTCATGTTACATTAAATGAAAGAAGTACCTCTTAGCTTTGGGAATATTTAAAAAAAGTTTTACAGTTGATTTGTGCAAACACAGCTAAGATTATCATCATTATTTTGATCGGTACATATTTCTATCGATCAAAGATACCGAACACAAACTTCGAGGTATGGAGCAAGCTAACTTTCGTAGCGATGGTCCTGATCAAGTACGAAAAAAATACTTTTCAGTCGAGCTAAAAAATATTAATTTCAAGAAAGAACTTATTCAGTTTTTTATTGAATATTGGGAACAAGATTATATGGCATCATACATGGGCAACAAAACTATTTTTGTGAATACGGATGTGGTCACTGATGGAAAAGAACTGTAGAGAACGCATTTTCGTGTCATGTCAAAATCTGAAGCGTTTACGGAGTGTTTCATACAAATGTCAGAGCCATCGATGAACAGAGAAGTTTTATTTCGCAAAATTCAAGTTTGCTTGTCAGATGTATGGCCTTAATCGGTATAGAAAAATTAACGACGACGAAGGTTGCATTGTTCCAAAAAACTTACACATTTTTGGACAATAATGATAAATTGAAGTTGCCTAAAAAAGGTATTGACGGCTCTTCTCTACCACCATGCGAATCAGAACTGTACAAACAATATTTAAGGGCATTACATTGCACAAATTTGGTCTCACGCTAACCTTAAAGTTCCAACAACTGAAGAACCTACAGACTATGGTTGGAAAGAAATAGATAACCGACATGAATTTAATTGGTTTACTGGGACTCAGTTACCAACGTCGATTGAGGAGATAACCATTCAGCCTGAAAAAGGTATCAATTCTTTTTTAAATTTTTTCTTATGATCATGTTTTACTATACACGCGGTCTAATTTTTTTTCCATCTTTTCACAGATGAGGATAATGAAGACATGATCGCATGTAACTCTGACAGCGACTCTGACAGTGAATCAGAGAGAGATGAAAGTGACTCAAGCCAAAGCGAGAATGAAAACGATTGATTTTCATTGTTATTTTTAAGCAACTCATGAAAATAAAAGTTAATTATTTAAAAAAATATGCTACAATAAATTATTTATTAACCAATAAACTTATATATAAACTAAATATTATATATATAAAAACTAATATATTATATATATATATATATATATATAACAATAATAAATTTACCAACATTTCCTCCATTATCAAACTTTCATATTTGTTATCAAAACAGTCAAATCAAGCATACTGACGAATAACTTAAGAAATGTAATTTCTTCCCGGACGAAAATTTATAAGAGGATTGTTAACATACTCTAGTAAATAATGAAAGAAATCAGCTAGCTGTAAGTCAAGGGAAAAGTCGTCAGCTGATAAGATACAGTAGGTGATAGATGCTGCTGCGTTACACTTTTCAAGGTACCAGCTGACAAACTTTCCACTGAGATACATCAAGCTGACATTAATTTTCATTCATAGTAGTATATAAACGATCACCAGGTAAATTTTTTGTTGAGAGGAAATCATTGAAAATATATATATTTTTTTCATGTTCAAACAGTCAGCTGACGTATAATCCACCATGTTATGGCCAGCTGACTTAATTTTTCTTTCAAAATACTAGGTTAACTATAATCTGACCAAATTTCAAATGGGAGGAAATGACTGAAAAAACCTTTTTTTCTCCATGCGTGGGAGGCTGCCACTGCCCACCCCACCCTCGGAGTCGCAGCTGACGGTCGCGAGTATTCATAGTATAAGTCCCTAATGCATTTTACGAAGTTTCGCTCGAGAAGAAATAATTGACCGAAATTGTACCTGGCTCCCGAGCTATATAGGGAAGAATAGTGGAGGACTTGAGTTATTAGTCTACAAATCTCACAATTCTAACAAAACATTCAGTAATTTGAATCGAAACCAATACTAACACGAAGCTAAAAGCTAGTAATGTCTCGTTAGCCTAATTGAACGTATCGTTTTTAATCGGATTATTGAACTAACACTAAACAAACAGCTCTGTTTCGGACGCAATCCTCTTATGTGTAAAATGCAGGGGAGGATATGATAGATGATGTAACAACAACTCGCTACCGCGGGCGGGATCAGGGTTGGATATTTGTAAAAAATTAATTACAAAAATATGTGTTGTGGATAGCAAATTAGTCCTCAATAAAAAAATAAATGTGTCAAATGTTTATACTTAACTTTTTAAACGTATTTGAAACCTCGATATCAATAACTTTCATCTGTCAAAATTATTATAACGGCCGCATACAGCGAGGAAATTTTCTCCCTGGGGACTCTTTTAATGTTGCGCCTAACGGCACATACGTGACGGCACAAATCGGGAATATTCAGTTTTGATAACCGCTGTATTATGCTAGCCTGGTACTTCAAACGGGATTAAGTATTAAACTTCCCGTTGATAAATTAGATAACCACCTCTTGTTGCATGCAACTTATCAAGTAACTTAGCAAGGGGAAATATATAACTTTATCTCATCAAGATCTCTTCATATAAGAACTTTTTCTGTTGGAGTATTATCTCCTGGGCCTCAATCGGTTTTCTAAACTAAAACACTTGGAACTTACGTCATTAGTGGAGACGAACCAGGCCATCTCAGTGCTGGAAGCGAGCTGACCGTTGACCAAGCATTTGATCTCGCTCTTGGTCCATCTGTTGTAGATGTACACTACTGCTATCGCGTACCACCTGCGCAACAAAACAGTAACGTTGTGACACATTGGTTCCCGAGAGATGACAGCCATGTTTTGGCTTTATCATCAAGTTTACTCTTAAAATATAATATTATAGTTTAAAATATTCCCATCAGCTTTTTATATTATATTCAAGTTCGGCTTACGTCCAACGTAAATTAAGTGTGAGTGGAATTAAGTGTGTAAGTTTATATTTGAAAGAATATTTATGTCATGAATCAAAGGATCTTTGGAAGGAATTTAGTTATGTGTAGAAAAATATATCGGTATTCATCGCTCTGTATTCGGATTATGTTAATTGTGTCTGGAAGGCTTTGGCTTGAACTTCATGCACATTTTCTACTTTCATTTATTGCAGTATGAAGTAACTTATACTACTTATAAATGGTCAAATAGGTAAGGATGTTTGTTAATCAATCACATCAGAACGGCAGAACGAAATTTGATGACATTTAATTGAGATAGATTATTAGCTGGAATAACACAAAGGATATGTACTGAGCGACGACCGCCTGGTCTAGTGGTTAGAGCTCCTGACTGCAAAGCTTGAGGTCGCGAGTTCGAATCCCGCTGAGGGCAGATATTTGTGTGATGAACACGAGTATTTATACCTTAGTCTTGGATGTCCTATGTATTTAGGTTTATAAGTAAATATATCGTTGTCTAGTTACCATAACACAAGCTTTGCTTAATTTGGCGCTAGGCCAATTTGTGTGGAATTGTCCCAGGTATTTATTATTATTTATATTATTTATTTACTGACCCGGGGAAAAAATTAAAAATGAAATCAAATTTCACGCGGAGTTACAGATAAAACCAAAGATATTGGATATTCTCACCTCCTCGGCTGGAACTCATATTTGACGCAATGCTGGAAGCCCTTCCCCCGCACCTTCATTGAAGTCAGTACGAGGCAGTTGCCCACGAAGTGAGCTGTGTACCCCACACCTTTACTGGTCTTGAAGCTGGCAACACGATCAGTAAATAAAATACTCAAGCATATTTAACCGGACATGATTATGTGTAAAGAGTGAATACAACAGAAATGTGCTCAGTCACTGTTACTGTTAGCCTGGTACATCACACATACTGGACTAAGGCCTCTAGTCCTGCCCAGTCCATAAATGTTTTGCACAGATGTTTTCGCCATCTTCTACGTGACATAAGTTAAAGGGAAATATGTTTTTTTCCTCGAACGGTTCTTGAACGGCATTCTGCTTGAGCAGATGTAGTTTCAGCAACTTATGAGCCATTGGTACCTATAAATAATGTATTCTCTTAGTAATCACATGTTTTATTATAATATTACCAGTATAAATATGGTTTTTCCCGTTCGATGTTGACAGAGTTGATGGGATCAAGTCGAAACCACGTGGTGAATGTGAACCCATTTTCGTAGGGCCACCGCGCCAGGGGCGGGAGGACTACAGCCTGGAACAAAATGACACCTATTAACTTGACACCAAAAAAAAAGTTGCACCGATACATTAATATGGTGTACTAGAACAGAGCAAGAGCCATGGTGGCCCAGTAGTTCGACGTACTAGCGAGATTTTTCTGTACTTACAGTGATTAATCACACCACGATCTTTATGGCAAAGGGCAACACTGAGATGAAGCCGGCATACATACTTCATAAGGAATTTAGACGTATGTGTTTGTGCTAAATTAGTTAGTTGTGCTTGAGTAACGTGGATGGAATCGCCACCAGTTGTTGTCATGTTGGTCCCTAAATATATATATCCAGAAAACAGAAAGTGTTGTTACATCTACCCCTTCGGGTTCACTTGTAGGAAGGCGTGAAGTTACAACACAACAGTGGGAAACGATCCGCAACAAAGGCAAGTAGCAAACATTTAAGAAGCGGATAATCACCTATACGTACGTAGATAGCGGTGAATTCCCCAACAAAAACACAGAACCCGAGCTGAACTTTGCAAGTGGCAGTAAAAACTTATTTTATGCTCGGAAGAAAAGCTAACACGCGGGGTTTCTTGTAAGGAATCCTTTTGCGATATCGTATCGATAAAATCTACATTCTAGCTGCTTTTATCCTACTCGAGCATCTCCCAATTCGCATATGTATATTGGTACGTTCAAAAGTATCCACGTTTCGGTGAACGATAAGCGAATTACGCATAATCTTGGGTAATCGCGAGGGAGTAGCAATTTTTATTGACACGATAGCAGGGATAATGTACAATCTCTATTGTAAAGATAAAACATGGCGTGGACTGTATGTTTTACGACATACAATACATATTAACATTAAAAAAGATTTTTTCTTTCTAGTTAGTGCGAATGGTTTGTTATATAGCGCATCTTCTTCGAGGAATAGCTGATACTAGTAACCATAACAAAGGATAACTAATGAGGTTATACTTAAAGAAGGATATCTGCCTGTAAAAAGATACTGATCCATATCTGTGTTGGTTAAGTCAAAAGCAAGTTGAGGTGCATTATCTTTGGAAGATATGAGCCAGACTGATATTTAAATGGAATTCGTAATAAATCGATTCGCAAGATAACTAAGATGTGGGTTTATAGATGTTTTGAGCAAGAGGTAATAAGAGACCACATTCCAAGCACCAAATAAAATACAAACAATGAAAAATGGGACGTTAGGAGTGTACTAAACGCAAGGAGATTGATTAATTTGGAAGCAGAAGACGTATGTAGCGATGGTGTGTATACATATATGTTTATGTTTTGGTAAGCTGAGTAGGTAATTAAGTTAATTAATCGAAGGGTTGCTTGGAATACCGAGATATTCAAGCTTTTCTTGTTAGGATTCCGCATACCAAATATTTCCTATAAACACGCATACAATCCACGTAATAGTAATCGGTTACTGTACCACTGTCTTCATGGTATGGTATATTATTGAAATATTAAAATTTATTAATTTCTCATTTAAGAAGTTTGATTAGAATATATAACATGTATTAAGAGATGATGAATGAATGTGCATGAAGCGAAAGATTTATGTAAATCTAGAGATAACGGGAGCTCTACTCTCCCTGCCTACCCCATAAGAGGACTCGGCGTGTTGATATGCATGTATTTCTAAGCTTAATATGTACCAGGAGCGCAGAAGTACTTGGACGTTGTCGAACACTGAGTCGAGGGCAGAAGGTATATGATATTCATAATGATAATGGCACACCGTCCGCAAAGCTATGTGCAATGCAATACGTTATACTGAAATGAAAATTTAATATTGCTTTTAGCGAGAATTTAAAGTGGAATTGTATGTTTCCATTTTATTTATTTGAGATGAAATGCACGTTTTCAGCGTCTCGTGAGATTGCGTTTGTAGCTGCTCCATTTATCTACCTTCATACGCCCGCAATAGATAAATTGCATCTTCTACAAATACCTATACAAGCTTAATATCTGCGATGTTTTCTGACAATTTTAATATTTTATTAGCTTTCTTTTGATAACTCACAAGTTTCCGTTAAAGGAACTCTTGTATATGGATCTTTCATCAAACTTACTATACTTTACTGCCTATACAATATACTATACTGCCTACCCCTTCGGGGACCCTTGTGGGAAGGTGTGAGGATATATTATTATTATTATTATTACTATACTTTTTCTAAACATGTATCCATAATGACGAAAGCAAATTTTACTTAATTAAGGTCAATGATAAATAGGTATTTGCTAGTAGCGCCTCCCAATCACTAGATGGCTCACTGTAGGTACCTACTCACCCACAGTGAGTCCTTTACAAGTCCCCAAAAGACATTAAACACTGCTTAGATGGCAAATATATAACTCCAACAAAGTTGCCAACAATTTGTAAAGGCCTCATTAAATGAGCAAACTTTATTTTACTTAAACATCGCTGGAACTTAGTTCGGAATCTTAACAAATCTAGTTTACCGGTATTTCAAGTTATTCCTTGCGAATTGAAAAAGGTTATTTCTTGATTTTTGATCAAGCCAACTTGAGGTTTAAAGTACGATCTCACTTAGAAGCAGGTTCAATCTCTCGCTGACACATTGCTTGTAACTATAAAGTTGTGTTTATATTAAAATCTGATACAAATCTAAAATCAGATTCAAATATAAATTTATAAACAACATAATAGTTACCAGGGGTCCATATGTTTTCTTTAAATGAAACAACCGAGGATATACAAGCAAGATGCCTCAGTTCGCCGTCAGATCTCGGGATAAGCGTGACAGAGAGAAATGGACCGACCTCGCTCAGGATTGCGATAAATAAAGGAAAAACCGGACATGTGCGAGTGTGGCTCGCATGCAGATGGTTCCGTCTGAGTATAAAAGAAAGAAAAAAGAAAATATCTAATCTTCACTACGCATAATATATATTAGTATATAAGTATATATGAAATACTTTTCAGTTACTTCGACATATTCAAAATTCAAGTTCATACAGCCTGATGAATAAGGGTTTAGTCGCTAATAAATGTTGTTTCGTTGTTATAACTGGGGTAACCGATTAGCCCTTGCTAAAGTATCGTATATTTGCCTCTTAGTAGTGAATTACAAAGTATACCTATATATAAAGATATGTAGGCTAAGACCTCAGATTAACACACATTTTAATAGACATTTATCATATGCCATGACTTCTGTAACCCTTCGTAACGACGGAAAGGAGTGAAGAAGTAGAAAGAAGTAGTTTTGAAATGGGAGGTAATACGTGAGGTTATATTCAAGATCAGATCAGATTATAGAAAATCAATAGCTTAATAAGTGAAAGACAGTTATTCTTATACAATTCGGCACGGAACTCTAAACGGACACCCACAGAGTATGTCACACGGATTATGCCGGTCGAATGGCGTATTTGAATAAGAATTGCCAATAAGAAGGGATGGAGCATTTAACTCGCGCTCCTCACTGTCCTGCCAGCCTAGTATTGATCTGGGTACACTTCCAGCCAACTATCACGTGACACTGTATCGGCATTAAACAACGACAAACCGACATTTGTAGATATACCAAGTAATTTATGGATTTACTTTCATTTCATTATTATGGTATATTCATACCTAAGCATTGGAAATATCGCATTAGAGTTCTCTACGCTGTCCCTTGAGCCGTGCAACGCAGATTGTTGCAGAATGCAAGTTCGAGACCCGACTGTAGGTAGGCAACTATGTTTTTTTTTCTGATACAACGATTAATCACATCGCGAACTTTACAGTGAAGGAAAATATGTAGATAATAGACAAATATGCAGATTGCAAGTTCGAGACCCGACTGTAGGTAGGCAACTATGTTTTTTTCTGATACAACGATTAATCACATCGCGAACTTTACAGTGAAGGAAAATTGAGAAGAAATTTAGTCATATATGTATTTGACCTTGAGAAAGACTGTGGATTTACCATATATCACGGTGTTCATAAACATATATACGGAAAAGAGGGTCCCTCGTATAGTAGAGAGAGAGAGAGTAGATCGCTTATCACTCCACACGCGTCTTTCGCGTTATCCACAATCATCAGTATTTGCCCGCCAATTTGATCACAAAATGTTAATTGGGTCACATTTAATCCTCTTAAATCTCTATAATATCCGCAGACATTAAAACACTCTTCATTATGTCCACAGCAATTAGCAGCTGTAAATAATGATAGTCAGATCGCGGTCAGAGCTTGGTTTGAAATATGGCAGTGTTGATTAATACTGTGTTAATAAGGGGAGGCTGCAAAAGCTGCTGAGTTATGAGTTAGCGCGACTGATGGCGTAGTGACCATGCTTTGAAAAATATATTTACTAACGGCACATCAACGCGAGCAGTGGTTTAACTGCTGCGTTAACTAGGCAAGCTTTAATTAAGCATCGTTATTTGCGAATTGACATTAGCCATAAAAAGCGCATGTAGAATCGTAAAAACATTAAACATAACATTATAAAACAAAGTTTTCCGCCGCGTTTATCTACCAGTTCGCGATTTGCTCAAAAAATATTGAACGGATTTTCATGCGGTTTCGACAAATACATTGAGTAACTCATGAGGAAGAGTTAGGAGTGAGGGATAGTCAGTGTTGAAAATAATCGGAAAAAGTCAAATCCCTTTGATATATCAAAATCAAATAGTGTAGGTATGCATCCGTGCGAAGCCGGGGCGGGTTACTAGTCTGTATATATAAAAATATGATATTGTGTTAACGTATACGTAAAGTGAAAGTTACCGCTTGTTACTTATGTTGTACTCAGTCGGTATTTCAAGTAATTGCAATCGCAGTGTAATCAATAATTTGGTATAGTTATTCAACGGGGGGCGTAGCTCAGATGGTAGAGCGCTCGCTTAGCATGCGAGAGGTACCGGGATCGATACCCGGCGCCTCCAAATCCCTTTGAATCATTATTTTGTCTTTTATGACTGCAGTCTATGAGTCTGAAACAATTTCATGTTACCCTATATTTATATTTCAGTGTTTTCTATCCTGCTAAAGCGTCAGGAAAATTCTTTATATTATTTAATATGCTTTTCGAAATTCCGTTTTTTCATCACATTTCAACCAAAATATTTTTTGTATTTTCACTCACCGATCCCTTCCTTCCGGGAAAGCTAAAGAAAACATCCGGCCCGTTCCTATGAGGCATCTGACGAAGTACGTTAAGGAGCTTTGCCGAGTGTCGGGGCTGTAACAATAGATTTTATGTGTCAATTAATTTAGATCTTGATAAACCTCTTCATTATTGTGTTACCCTGTTACAAAGAAAGTTTCTACACCACCAAACCGTGGTCTACGCTTTACTTGAAAGTTCCATGTAACTTTTCCAACAGTAAACATAAATTGGCTCATAAGACATTAAGACAAGTTGTAAAAGCGTATAATGTAGGAGGTAGTTTTTTACGAGGGACCTTCAGAAACATAATTAATCTCCTGCTTGAAAAGACCACCAGAACCTTGGCTTAACGGAAACAAGTTAAAAGTAACGTCTATATTCATTCCAGGATACCAGGCTAACATAAACACAAAGTAACCGTGCCGTTTCCACCGGCTAATTACAGCTATGCGCCGCACTGGTTGTACGACGATGCAAATTTGAAAAGCATTTGTGGTAGTACTAATTGCACGTTTTAAACGTGCCTTCCACTCTTGATCGTGTTCCGTATACATATACCTATTTCGTACGGTTTATGTTACCCTAGTTGGTTGGGATGGTTATCGTGGGGTCGGTCGCAACGATCGCTCTATTTGTTAGCTAACTATTTCTCATTAAATACCTATTTAGTGAGTGTATACTTCAATGGAATTGTTTTCAAGTAAAGTTAAGTTTATTTGGATTGATATAGTGAACATAGATACAAGAGCCGTGGTGGCCGAGTGGTTCGAGCAGTTGCCTGCGACGCAAAGTCGCAAGTTCGAATCCCGACTGTACCAATGAGTTTTTCTGAACTTAAGTACAGTGATTAGTCACACCACGAGCTTTACGGTGAAGGAAAACATCGAGAGGAAACCTGCATACGTCTGAGAAGAAATTCAAGTATGTATAGTCGTGCTTGAGTAACGGCGATGGACTCGCCATCTGTCACGTTGGCACCTAATATACCTCTGGCGGAAAGTGGGTGTGTGGGTATTACCTGCCTACCCCTTCGGGGACCATTGTGGGAAGGCGTGAGGATGATGAGATACAAGACAATTATGAGTTATCTAATTAATGGAAGATACGTTCATCCTTACCCATTTTCCATTGACCGCTTTCATTGCGCTAAATAGTTGTTTTAACTCCTTGACTGTGACGCTGTAGCTCGCTAGCACTCCTAACATCTCGATCAGGAGGTCTGCAACAAACATTCGTTTTGTTATGCACAAGCAAGATAAAGGAACATATTATTATTGACTTAGGTTTTTTTTTCATACATACAGTCAACACGATACACCATCCGTCTGAGAGTTATTTTTAGAACCAACTTCAACGATCAATCCTTTAATGTTCGTTTGTCTTTATGTTCTAAATGTATAATTGCCCACCATATTAAGATCCCAAATAACTCAAAGTTTAATAAAGGTGATGAATGTCGAATACATATAATATAACAAAACCCAGTTCATCCATTCACAAAAATTGTAATCCATAAAAGATTCGCATATAACCTTTCATAGACAAGCGAGATGTGGGTCTTTAAGCTCAGCAGTAAGGATAGCCGAAAGTGGAATTAGGCTTAACGATAGGTACAACGCTTTGGGCTATCTAAAATCTATACAAATCTCTTTAGATTCAGCACGTACTGGCTTTCCCTAGTAAATAGTAAAAATAGTAAAACTCGTGTAGTTACAACAATCTCAAGTAGGTAGAAACTCACAATGATCGTCAATCTAGAAAATTATGGCAAATCCATAAGCAGACATGTTTGTTCATAAAACTGCCAAAATTTAAGAATATTTTGCTAGCAAGGAATATATTTCCGCAAATTTTCATAAGTAAGTTCCTCAAAAGCGAGTGATGGTAATCATGTAAATTATTCCGCATGAAAATACCAGGAGCGCATAAATGTGAGGAGCGTCCCCGTTCCGCAGTGAGTCGCGCGTTTAACTAGCGCCCTCTGAACGTATGTATGTAATTCCACCTTGTATTAAAATAAAAATAACTCATACGGCACTTAAATTTAAACTTCTTTTTATGTTAAACTGCTCAAAGTACTTCATCTCGACAAAATATCACTTCACTATAAAATTTTTCGTCGTTCACCGTTATATTGCATTAACATACTCCTGTCCCCGTCCCATTGCACATTTATATTCGTAAAATTATTCCTGGTAGAATGCTTTAGTTTTTTATGAAGCTCATCTTACAATTTCACATAAGTGAAATGTGAATGCGCTTTGGAGATTAATTTTGGACAAACAAATAAGTAGGATATTTCGTGAGTGGACAATGAGAAGAATGAAATGAGAATTTAATTATATACTTTTTTTAATAACATTCACTATAAAGCTGTTAAAATCCTGGGTCCTTATGCTTAAAAGTCCGCTCGTCACCTAATGGGCAGCGCATTGTCCCGGGTTAATCCCGCGCCAGTAGCTAATCCCGGCATAATTCCATACAGCCTGGGATTCGAGCCACGAGGCTATCACCGCCATTTTATGTTGCACGTGGATATTAAAGCTTTCCTGGTGATTAGTCTTTGTAATATTAATGCGAGCTCTTTCATAAAAAAACCAAGACGTCGGATCCTCAGTTTTTAGGTGAGGTAAATATGAATGTATCTTTGTTTTTGCAAACGCTACTCGCCACGTACTGCCTACGAGGCGAGTTCTCGGAGACCAGAACTCATGTAGGTATATCAGTTTAAGATGTCGCACAATCCGTGAACGCATATATCATCGGATTTCTACGGTCCAATTAAAACTAGTCTTCGGAATGATAAGCTGATTGATGATTAAAGTTATTATACATTATAGATATTGAAATATGACTACAAAACACTAAGAGAAAAATGCTAAAATAATTGGAGGCGCCGGGTATCGATCCCGGTACCTCTCGCATGCTAAGCGAGCGCTCTACCATCTGAGCTACGCCCCCTGTTGTAGCAATTGTCGAATGCTACTATAATGTATGGCTCTCGTCTGCACGCGCCAATGTCACACAAAAAAGCTTATCACACAGACAGAAGAGATATAGGTTCATGCTGGCTGCATGCAACACGCGATACTAAAAATCATTAGTTGAATTATTGGTGGTGTTAATATTTTCTCTCAGATCCTGCAAATAAAGTAAAAAAATCTGATCAAACTAATTAAAACTAACACAATTTTTTAAGTTATCTTGTATACTAACTTTGAAATGCATATTTTTACCATCAATTCGCTGTTGGTATGAAATTAAAAAACCAAAATCAGGTAGAGACGGAACCAAAATTCTTTCGAGCGACGGAAGGGTTAATATTTCTCGCGACTACCAGGGTAGCATGAATTCGAGCGGTTATTTGGACGACATCTGCTCGCGGGACAGACTTTTTGTACCTGCCCAAGTTCTTTTTAATATCGTTTATGAATGAACCAGTTGAAGTAAACCTTTCCATAAGCTTATCATGGCAAAGATTGATATTGTCACGCACAATCACTAATGGGGTAGGTTGAGAGAATTGCGCGCCTGTCATGTCATACAGACCGCCGTCACTTCATCCATATTTATAGTCACTTTAAGGCAGAAACCCTAAATACCCAGGATATTATAGTTAGGCTTTGTAGCAAAGAGCAAGGCTTACAAAAAATCTTCGTGATTTTTTAAATTTGATTTCATACTCGCCCAGATCCCTCTTACGATCTACATATTAAACTATGCTAAATATAATACCCAATAAAATAAAATAAAACGTTAAAAGATTCCAACTGGAGGCGCCGGGTATCGATCCCGGTACCTCTCGCATGCTAAGCGAGCGCTCTACCATCTGAGCTACGCCCCCTGTGTAAGACAGTATCGAATGTTACTGTGATCTAGAACACAGTACAAAAATCATTACTTATTGCGCCATTCACGTCCACATTATCATTGAAGGCAATCGCAGTGTTACACAAGTGATAGTTCTCGTACGTGCGTGCCTTTCTCTTTTGTGAGGATACTTTAAATTATTTGCATTATAAAAAGACAAAAAGCATAAGTCTCTTTACCCTGATTGACTTGCTACCGGTTACAATAGCACCATAATAGTGGATGTGCAACTACCCTAGGGGACTAGACTGCATATGTGCTTATCTTGGCGAATGTCTGCATTTGAATGGAGTATACCGAAAATTCACTCCTGAAAGTGATACACGACGACCGCCCCCAAACACGGGCCGTAACGTACCACCGTTCCCCGCTGGTTCCAAGAGGCCAGAGCACCATGCTCTAACTAACTCGCTCAAAATGAGGATGCCAACGGAATGCTTCTCCGTCCTCGACACCAAGGTAGACCCCGTCTACGCGGATATGTTATTTCTGGAAATGTCTCTTTCGAATGAACTGCTGTATATGAGATATCTCACTAGCAAATTTTAGTAGTTAAACAGCATCTTTAATGTATGAGCAGGTCGTTTTTTGATCACGATAGTAT
Source organism: Drepana arcuata (assembly GCA_016069955.1). Lineage (NCBI taxonomy): Eukaryota > Metazoa > Arthropoda > Insecta > Lepidoptera > Drepanidae > Drepana > Drepana arcuata. The sequence goes on from JACCPG010011460.1 coordinate 133,132, forward strand.
TGCAGTTGCTCTCCAAGAAAGCGTCCGTAGTCGGCAATCATCACTAACCATCAGGCTGACTGCTTTTATGCCAACCCCCATACATATATTTTATGCTGGTTAATTTGTGTCCAAACGTCAAGATATGCCATTAATATTGTTAATATTACACCTTGTTACTATGTCATTAAAAAGAGATTCAAACTCTATCATTTATTCTGGCGTTAGTTCACGTACAGTATCTCAATCATAAGACAGGACATTTATAGGACACTATCACAAAATCCAAAAAGATTCCAATTGGAGGCGCCGGGTATCGATCCCGGTACCTCTCGCATGCTAAGCGAGCGCTCTACCATCTGAGCTACGCCCCCTGATACCGTGTACGACGAACCATTAAGTATTAAATGTAAAAGCCGTAATAAGTAAATTGAATGCGTCAATCTGAGTTACGTACAAAAGGGACAGAGATAAAAATCACTGCAGAAGACAGAGATAAGGATATCCGTCTTCTGCGGTGTTATTATTAGCTATACGTTAACGTAAAAAAAAACAATACGAAAAAATTAACAAAATTTGTATTTAATACTAGAAATTCATGACAAAATTAGGGCTTCTGATAATTTTCTAAGCGAAAACGGTATTTTTTTAAAAGAAATGTAGGAGAAGAAATTATCAAAAAACCAGAGCAGAACCTCTGGTTTTTTGATTTTTGAGGGTATTTTTGGAGATTTTATGATATTTTTATTATCATAAATTCTCCAATGCTAGTACAACATAAGATACTGAGAATCAAAACTATATACTCGACAAATATGTCTATTTTACCAAGTACTTAGTACCAGGATAGCAAAGAAAAATATCATAAATTCTCCAATGCTAGTACAACATAAGATACTGGGAATCAAAACTATATACTCGACAAATATGTCTATTTTACCAAGCCTGGACCTATACGGCTTTTTTGTAGAGAGAGAGAGGCTACATAATACGTCTTCTATATTGTATAAATAAATTATGAGAGGAAGGAGGAAGTATGAAAATAGCTTGAATGCAGTTGAGATGCGATCTCTTCGAAAGATGTGCGGCGTAACGATATTAGATCGAATCCGCAATGAAGAGATTCGCAAATCAACTGGCGTGCATGAGGGCGTGATTGTAAAGATGAAGAAAGGCATGTTACGTTGGTTTGGACACATAGAAAGGATGAGTCAAGAAAGATTGACAAAACAGATATACAAAGCAAAAGTGTGTGCAAGAAGAGACAGAGGAAGGCCACGATCCAACTACCTGGATCAAATAGATCGGACTCTCAAGGACGGGAACGTTAAGAGTACTCGAAACCGACGACCATGTATGAAGAGACTGATGAATGTGGACGAAGCGAAAGTATGTAAGTCTAGAGAGAACTGGCGCTCTATACTCTCTGCCTAGCCCGTCAGGGACTTGGCGTGATGATATGCATGTCTATGTATGTATGTAAATTATTAGAGGCGCTGGGTATTGACTACGGTACCTCTCGTATGCTAAGCGAGCGCTCTACCATCTGATCCTACCAGCCGCTAAGTCTGTAACGGCTCCCTGGTAATCCTAATGGATATAATACATTTTGACTGATCCCATACTACAAAATAATTTGAATTCGGATTGCGAATTCGGTAAGTTACTTTTAAATCCAGGTTAATAGTGTAATATATCTTCTTCTGATATACTTATAATAATAATAATATATCCTCACGCCTTCCCACAAGGGTCCACGAAGGGGTAGGCAGAGGTGTATAGGCAACACCCACACACCCACTTTCCGCCAGAGGTATATTAGGTGCCAACTTACTCAAGCACGACTATACATACGCCTTTGAATTTACTTATATTAAATTCTGATACACTTATAGGTACATATACCTACCAATTATTATATGTGGTCCCAGTTATCTAGAGAAAAAAAAAAACATTAAACTAATCAATGGCAGGATGATATTATATTATTTAATCATGAGTCATCATCACCAAATCAGATGATAGATTTAAAGATAAATGATAAGCTCTAAAGGGTTAATAATGAATCCCACGGGTACCAGGATAGTATAAAGTAGTAAGGTTGAAACGAGACGTGGATAACGACTATCAATGGGGCGGACTACACCGGTTTTTTGTAGGTACTCTGTTTTTTTACATGGTTCCGTTTTACTTGAAAGAGAAAAGTTTTTAATTCCCATCGATACTAGGGTAGCATAAAAATGTAGGGATAAATCGAAACCGCAACTTCGATGCCTGGCTGGCTGGCTACACTGCAATTTGTGCCCATCCTGTTTTTTTACCCACACAATATTTATTGTACATTCAAGTTCCTGTCTGTAGAAGGGTTAACAATTCCCATGGATACCAGGATAACATAGAGTTGAGCGGTTAAAACGAAACGGGTGCGATGACGGACGGGGGGCGTCTTTTCTACCTGATCTTTTTACCATTTTGACATTTATAAAAAATTACATATTATAATGAATGACGTTCTTCTTAATACAGGATCTTTGAACTTTGAAAAACAGAAGGTAGTAATTCCAATCAGTACTTTCTTGCACAACATAAAATTTTGTTGTATATTGCTCTAGATACCCTTCTAGAACTTAAAAAAATAGATCGAATGGAGGCGCCGGGTATCGATCCCGGTACCTCTCGCATGCTAAGCGAGCGCTCTACCATCTGAGCTACGCCCCCGTTGAAATAAATGTCGAATGTTATTGTAATATACAACATTTTTTTCTTTACCGTTGAGCAGTTCGCTCTACATTCACCAATGTCCTTCACAGATCTTGTTCCACCGTGTGAACGTGTACCAATACTAAACAAGATTCGTACAGCTATCTGCGTCTCTTACGTTGGCAATCTTAGATTGACATCAATAAGTTTTGTGAACACATTTATTTTGTAAGATGTTATAATTAAGCCAATCTCATACCAGCCCTAAATTTCATACTCACAAATCTCAGATAGACTTGAAAACACAGCAAAGAAGTAATCCGAAAGGTTCACTGCAGGTTACCACCTGCAGTAAACCTTTCGGCACACAAATGCACCCGTATTATAGGATCTATAGTGATATTGCAGAACTGGAAAATTCTAGCTTAAACCAGTTACAATTGCATAGACTATTGATGGGCCTGTAATGATCGCATAAAATACTTTATTTATAATCATAAATACATACGCATCATCACGCATTGTCCACCGCGGGATAGGCAGAGCAAGTAGAGTGCCAGTTCTCTCTAGACATTCGCTTCATCCACATTCATCAAGCTCTTCAAACATGCTTGCTGGTTTCGATTACACTTGTTTGTACTCAGTACTACTCGAGTATATGTAAGTAAGTGAGTTCCATCTGCAATCATAGTCGCTAGGCAAATACATATTGGCTCGTTCTCATTTGTTTGCACGTTACATATGTGGTACTTATAGTAACTGAGCTATGAACCACTCTTATGCTATATGTCTTTCATTTTCATAGTTTTCTCAAAGGACGTCGGTCGGAAATCGGAACGAACGGTCTTTTGAGAAAATTGCGCTACAAACGCAATAACGTCCATAAGTATCTCGATACGTGTAATACTAAATTCCGAGGTCTCTTTAATACACGTAAGTGCAAATATTTATACATTGAATCTCGGACTAAAATGGTTTCACAATCTTTAGGTATTTTCTTAACTGACCTGCATTATGGCTAGTCTTAGTAAAATGTAAACTTGATAAACAAGCATGTCAAGTCGCCTAAAGACTTCACCTCTACCTATAGACGCAATACCAAGGGTATCATTCACATCCTGCCGACCCTGCAGAAATTTCTACACAACCATTCACACGGTTCTAAACGCTGTTCTCCCTAGATAAACTCCTCAACGGGAGAGCAAATTTTACAGCCTCAGACTTCTCGGGAGGATGTCCTACTACAAACTAAATAGTTTAATATTTAATGTTTTAATTATGCTGAGATAACAATTTAACATTATTTAAATATCGCACGTACATTATTGCTTAACACTACTACTTAAGTAAAAATATAACGCTTACGATAGCATTTAATTTATGACGTTAATGATTAATACATACAATATAGTAATATATCTGATATATTTCAACCTTCATGTAAAATCGAGGATTAACTTATCATATTCAAGAATTTGTTACAGCAAGTATCAGGGGGCGTAGCTCAGATGGTAGAGCGCTCGCTTAGCATGCGAGAGGTACCGGGATCGATACCCGGCGCCTCCAAGAATTATTTTTATACTATATACATTACCGCTGCTACCCTACCTACCGGCTGTTACAAGGGTGCCATAATATTTGCACCGTATATTAAATCACGACATTTTTATGAAGCAATTTTGAATACTATACAATATTACTGCGAATAGAACATGTTACGCATTTTCTTGCAATCGCTAGGGTACTTGTGCTATCCTGGTATTTGTGAGACATGTATGCAACTCATTCCTTGCTCGGGTAATTTGCATCAATTTATATCCGGTGAAATAAATAATATAATAATAATAATATATCCTCACGCCTTCCACAAGGGTCCCCGAAGGGGTAGGCAGAGGTGTATAGGCAATACCCACACACCCACTTTCCGCCAGAGGTATATTAGGTGCCAACGTGACAGATGGCGAGTACATCGCGAAAATGAATACAATACAATCGCGAAAAATACCACGAAATAAATAATTACTATCAAATCAAGTATTAAGATACTAAGCAAATAGGTAAATCCATAACACCGATGGAAAACAAGGGAAATATTTTATTTCCAATAGTCATTACAAAAAGGTATAACTAGAATACAAGACTCATTAAAAGATTTTTTTTATAACATTTGCAAGGAAATATTTTGTAACGCAGCGTAACGGGGGGCGTAGCTCAGATGGTAGAGCGCTCGCTTAGCATGCGAGAGGTACCGGGATCGATACCCGGCGCCTCCAACTTTTTTCACATGTGTCAATTTTTTTATTAAACATACACGTAAATTTAATTAGGATTAGAATCGTACAATGATTTCCATTCATATAAATCCTTATTTCTCTTTTTCTTTCAAATTAAACGCTACATGTTCACCTGTTCAAATACGGGGGTAAGCATTGTTCACGACCCCTTTCGCCTATTTTGCACACTTGTTCATTCCACGTGGCACATTGACCTCGTTTCCATAGGGAAAAGGCTGCGAATTCAACAGAGGTACCCGGCGAGCATAGCACAAAGGAGTTCAGAAACTATGCTCAAAAATATGGGTCCTTTTGTGAGAGCAGCGTGTGGCAGGTGCAGGTACTTAGTAAATTTTATTATTGGGTATCATGTCCAAGTAGGCAAAACAAAACCATAAACACATGACAGTTTCATCTTTTTTCATAAACACGTTTTTTTTTTTCATGTATCTTTTAAGAGATGAACGGAAAGGACACTTATAAAATATAAAATAATCCAGGACATACCGAGATAACTCGACAAAACGCAAGCGCGCGCCTTGTTAAATAAGACGAACGACGCCGCGCCGCGACTGGAGAAATTTACCATAACGTCGACATTGTACCGGAAAACTGGCGTTTCAAAGGGGATAATTCCTGCTTTATTTTTGAACGAAGAAATTGAAGTAGATTTTATTTCCTCAAACCAACCAGCCTGTGAATCTTGTTTTCGAATTATTCTTGAGAGAATTAAGTCGTTTAAATCCTGCTATAAAGAAATGGTATAAGCGGGAACTGGATGCTTATAAATGCTATCTATATGGAAGTTGCAGAGCTTGAGTTAAGGACAGTATAATAGTGTCAAAGTAAGGACTCTGGGTCAACCGGGTGAGCTAGCGTTGTTTGACTTGTAAGGTGGAGTTTATGCATCGGTTGGACAGCTCAAGAATTTTTAATCCTAAAATAAAACCCTCTGTAAATACTCCTTACTTGGATCAAAATACGTCGCAGGAACGAAATAAGTAAGATATGTGAACGAACAATAAGATTGTTCCTTGACACACATGTGTAAGTTTAAAGTAAGTAAAGCCCGTTCTCACGACTACCAGGGTATCATTCACGCGTGGATATAAAAATAACCACCACTATCGCGTGATTTATACTAAGGCCAACATAAAAAACCTACCCAAGAAAAACGACGTTTACTAAGGAAACGAGGTTCTCAAATTATTCTTAATATTCCTAGGAGTACCAAGGCAACAGAAAGTGGATGGATGTTATACAATTAAATGCAGAGCGGGGTTGTACAGACGGGACGCAAAAAATAGGGCTGGTTTTAAATTTAGAATCAGGTAGATGAAGACCGAGCCCTCTAGCGGAATTATTTATAATTAAAGCTGTTTTCGTGTCTCTAATTTCAGTATAGAAAAATTATTGTTTTTATTATTTTATTCATAAATATTTTTTTATGTAGTTTGTACGATAATAAAGTGTTTTCTTAAAAATGTATACGGTACTGAAAACAAAGACACAGTTTATAAAATTTGGGCTTGTCTGTTTATTACAGCTAATCTCCGGCTGAACCATATAACCTTAATGTACCTTAATAAGACTACTTTTATTTTTCATACGTATGTGTAATTAATGTCCATACATCCAACTATTAGCATTTAATGCGGACGAATCCGCGGGGCACAGCTATTCAGTAATAAGAAGACATGTTTTAATCTTGAAAACAAAGAAATCATAATTCCCAAAATCTAAATATTGATTTTATTGATAAATTATTGTATGGAATCCCTGTACCAGATTTCATCCAATTCCGGTAAGTTTTTCTTGTGTGTTAAAAGAATAAACATCCTAATGTATTTTCTCATGAATAACATTACATGGTAGTATATGGCTCCGATTCCGTAGTAAGTACGTAGATACGTAGTACGTACCGGCAACGACGGTCTCGGCACGTGGCAGCCGCTGCAGCACGTGATGTATGAGCCCCACGTCCGTGCACGCCTGCAGGTTGCGCACGCTCTTGCGCAGGATCGCGATGAACACCGACCATATCTCGGCCTGGGGACAAAATAATACCAAATGCATTCTTACCACGTCAAGTACTTTCCACAGTATCTAGAGTTAAATCCGTATTAAAAAACAGAATTCTCGACCAGTTTCAGCACAAATTCCATTATGGTGGAAAATTTCTATGTATCCTATAGTTATCTATCGTAATTTTAGTCGATGAAAAGACAGAGAAAGACTACGCTCCACCTACCTACCTAAATAGATCAGAACACTCCAGGATGGGAGCATAAAGAGTGTTCGAAACCGGCAAGCATTTCCCAAAGACTGGTTAATGTGTTCGAAGCGAAATAATACTGCAAGAATGTAAGTCTAGGGAGAACTAGCGCTCTACTATCTCTGCCGTGAGGACTTCAACGTCATGATTATGTATATATGGAATTTTCGATAAACAAAGTGGTTACTAAACTACGTAGGTACTGGGCTCAACGTTTATTTCTTATTGCGCTCAATAATGACTCTGCAAACGTCAATGCGATATTGTATTTTGCTTGAAATGTTAAAAATGTAACGTTGGCATGAATGATAATGCCCTAGTGCTAGTTAATGTTGGCTTTAGGGTGTCGGACCATTTCTTAGCTCGACTGTACATGTCAGAGTAAAAATACATTCCGCGGAATAGACAAAATGAAATATTTGGGAGGGCTTTTCTAAAGAGTAAAGAGCTTCCTGTGCGTTAGATTTCAATAGCAGCAGTAGTTATAGCATGAATGTAAAACAAGAGGGTATGTTTGAAAAAAAAATCGTTATAACAAATACAAGAGAACCATTCCCGCGTTAACAAAAACACAAAATTAAATCGAATAACAATGGTAATTTGAGGGGACAAGATAATGACAAGAAAAATGACTTTATCAGACGGAAGTTAGAAGTTAAAATGTACCCGCGGAACATTCGGAGCGTATTTGAGCATAATCCACTTGTGTAGTTATTCGACCGAGCCGACAACGACAGGCGGACATTTTCAATTTCAAAGCTTTCCGTTTAAAGGTCATATCGCTGAGCCGGCGACAGCCAAAGGCGACAAGCATTTTTCCTTTTAAGTATTTATTATTCAGACGTAAATAAATATAGCAATAGATTATAATCTCGAAAACTTGCAAAGCAAGGTACCTGATTTGATCTGTTCTACTAACTGTGCAACTGTCCAAAACAATCTTTATTCGTTAACATATATTGTTTATATTATTATATTTTTTTTTGTTATTATATTATTGTTATTTTGTTAATCGTGTATAAGTAATATGTGTAAATTTTAAAATATTGTGAGAGAATATTTTTATTGAATATTGAGCCGTGGTGGCCGAGTGGTTCGAGCAGTTGCCTGCGACGCAAAGGTCGCAAGTTCGAATCCCGACTGTACCAATGAGTTTTTCTGAACTTAAGAACAGTGATTAGTCACACCACGAGCTGAACGGTGAAGGAAAACATCGAGAGGAAACCTGCATACGTCTGAGAAGAAATTCAAAGGCGTATGTATAGGCGTGCTGGAGTAACGGCGATGGACTCGCCATCTGTCACGTTGGCACCTAATATACCTCTGGCGGAAAGTGGATGTGTGGGTATTACCTATACACCTCTGCCTACCCTTTCGGGGACCCTTGTGGGTAGGCGTGAGGATAATATTTTTATGTATATTGTTTTTTCAGAGATCATATTAATTATATGAACTATTATGATCACTGTGCAACTATTATGAGAAAATAATCAACCATTAATTTCGTACCAAAAAAGTAATCTTAAGTTAACCAAGCAGCACCTGTCGCCATCCGCTGTTGTGGATCCAACATTGCACACATCGGTCGAGGCTGTAGTACAATGTAGCGACGACGCGGAAAATATTTTTAATGAAATTCTTTCTCTTGGCGCTGAAGTAGTAACTTTAATTTTCCACAGCGCAATCTCTACTTTTTTAATTTGCACAAAATGCTGCTTACCTATATAAGATTCTATGAACTAGAAGACATCACCAGAATTAATTCCGTTGTCCAACTGACGTCATATATAACAAAAATTTGAAATTACCTACATGATAAAATGGAGGTGACAAAACTGACAGAAAACCAGCGGATATCGTATAAACATAGACTAAAGAGTTAAATTTGTTCTGCATAAGTACCAGGGTACTATAACTAGGATGGGTCCTATTCTACAACGATTACAAGGAAACGGTCTGTTTCACTTTCACACAAGTAAAACTATGTTCCCAGGGGTATTGGGACTACATAAATGGGGAGGCGGTAAATAGCCGGGGACAGACAGTTTACCTGGCAATAGGGTATTATTTTTTATTAACTAGTAAGAGACACCGACAATTGGCGCTACCTGCTAAGCTTGAGGTCGTCAGTTCAATACCTAATAAAGCATAATAATTCTACTGAGATATCTATACTAAAGTTTACTTTTCAATTTGGCATTTACACTTTGGAATTATATTATCATGTTCATACAGGTTTATATGTGAAAAATACAATTCTCAAATATTATATCACTTAGTTTAACGTAAACAATAAACGAATCTGTAGCACAGCTCTATATAAATATAAATAATATAAGGGTCGCAGAAAAGCGAAGTATTTACGTACAAAAGCCGGTGGCTGTAACGAGAGGCTGTAATTATATTACATTCCTCGCGTCAGGAACAATCTCAGCAAAATTACAAGTTGGGCGAGGATTCCAACCTGCAATCCTTCACGACTGAGGCTTTATTTACTTCGTGGCCGGCTCACGAGATTGAAGCCATTTTTAAAAGCCTATAATAATGTGTTTGTTGGAATAAAGCACCGCAAGCAGTGAGCGATATGCAGATTGCAATTGGAACCCTTGGTGTATTTATTTTACGATGTGAATGTTTTTTTTTTATTATTATTTATTTAATCTTACTAACATCTATCATTACAGGTTTCCCCAATGCGATAGTGTAGAACAAAATCTTAAGGTCCATGTTTACAATCGAGCCAGGCGACGGGTGAATTTATTATTTATTAAATGCACAAAACAAATTACAATCTTTATTAAGATATAAAAAATATAATTCTTTAAGAATATGCCTTACTTACTATGTTTTGAATGTGTAGCATTGTTTTCTATTAAGAACGTTTTTAAAATAATATATAATTTATATACTAATGATTTATTTATCAGCGTCAATTATAGATACTTTAGTATGTTGAATATTCAAAATTGCACTAACCTAGATCAGACAGTTTCTTAGTTGTAGTTTTACAATGAAATGACTGTTTACATTACTAAATTAATTTTTCATTAAAATAAATTTTTTTTCAAGATATTTCTAGGAAGGAAATTATACTAAGGATCCTTGGTAAATTTAACATGACATGTCACACCGATTGTGTCACGTACTTAACTCAATTGTATACTTCGGAACTGTTTGAGATTATGAACCTTTAACGTGACGCATTAAAGGTGTTACACGCACCATGTTTAAGCAAAACTTCGCACTTATCTTAAAACTCTTCAGGCGGAGTATAATACGTATTTACTTCATCAAGTATAGGCGCGGTGCGAGTACGTCACGCGCCAAGAACATTAACGTCGGTTGTTCTATGTTCGCCTGGTAGCTTTTACTTTATACAAAACAAAACTTGCTCACTATTTGCACGTTTGTTATTTTAATATACTCGCTTAAAACTAGCCTTTATTATTTCGTCATTAGTGAATAAATAAACTAATTTACTTTTATTGTGTTGGAACTACCTATACACCTCTCTCTACCTTCCCCTTCCCGGGGACCTTTATGAAGGCATGAGGATATATTATTATTATATTATACTATTCCATATACTCGTACGTGGTATGTTAGTTATGCTGCAAAGTAAATTCTAATCAACATTGTTATGTTTTCGTGCGACGCTGCAACATGAAGTTTGAATACATGCCTAGTACAGGTTCCACGTTTAAAATCAGAAAAAATTGTCAACGTAGTTAGTTACAATGTTGTTTAACAATGAAATACTGTATGTAACTATCATAACATTGGTCGTCGGTTCCTTAAACCAAACAGTCCTGTATAATTCGCATAATTTACATTGATGCTAGGGAAGCATGAAATCACAAAACCACTGACAAACGTGCTACGAGGCCCTCATATCGAAAAGGAAAGGAACGCATCTAATAAGATGACTGTGCGGATTCCCTCACGTCGTCGTCAATCAATTGCGAGTGAACGACCGTCTAACATCGTTGCGACCCTAGTGATTTACATGATATTTAATTACTTGAGCTGTGAGTAAACACATTATAGCCAACCGTTATGAGCCCTTTAATGAAGTTGATAAATTCCAATTTATATGAACACTAAAGAAATCTCCAGATTTATTTTGTACCAAATACATGAATTTGTGTCTTTTTAATTTAAGTCTTTTTTTAACCTAATGAAGTACTACAAGTACTTAAGTTGGCGTCACAACTGAAGGAACAGGGGAAGTATGTTGGAAGGTACCATAACTTCGCAACCTGTTTTGTAATTTGTAAACTTGCTAGTAAACAGAAAATTTATAAGGTCGATAAAGCTCCTTGGCTTGTCATACTAAAAGGTATAGTCATATATGTAGATATGACGGAAGTATAATCGCAATCAAGTTGGTATGGTGTCCTAGTAATTTTAAACCAGATGTAGGTTAGTATGTTAGTTTTGTTATGTTAACTAGATCAATTATTCTTAACGTAGGTAGTGCAAGGCAAACAACAGAGACTGCGATGCAAGCGGAAGTTGGATCTAAATCAAACTAATGTGTTTGATCTATGCGACGATACAAGACCAAGTTCCCGTGAACCAAGTTCCCGTGAACGCGGATATTAAATTAAAAGATAAGTTAAATTAAATATTAATCGTACTTATTAAACCACATCTAGTTTAATTGTATACATGTTAAAAAATATGACGTGTGAATGACTATCGAAACCGGTGAGCAGGTATGAAGAGACTGTATCTGGACGAAGCGAAAGAGTCTGTAAGTCTTGACGCGCCTAACGCCAAACTCTCTCTGCCTACCCCATGAAGAACGCATGTGATGATACGTGTGAGAATGACAAATAATGCATATATTAACGACTTCGTTTCTAGTGACATACCTAATACTTAAGGCATCTAGGCAACTATTGAAAGTGGCATCTTGATATCAATATATTCTTATAAGGGGTATTTTTTATGCCCTCGGGATGTTTTCTATGTCATACAAATGAATAAACATGCGCTGCCTTTTTGCCATCTTGTTGTTTGAGAAAATATAAGACCTCGCGAACTAAGGGGAGCGCGTGTAATAGCCATGATAATTAAATATGTATATTTTGACTGAGGTTTGCTTTCAATTTCTGGACTAGCTGCTTATTGCTTCAATTGTACATGGGATACTGCCTGATTCCAGATTTATCATCATCCTCTTATACACTGTCTTGTGAGCATTGGATTGTTCTCGCTATTTCTGGATTCTGATTTACCTATAACATTTAGCATGTGGTGTTTTTCTTGCAATGTTAGTCTTGTTTGTTCTTAACTTTGTTATTTTAGTAGTCTGGATCTGGACAGCGCGATTAGCGAGTGACAGTGCCCATAGCCTGCGGTTAACGGCTTACCAATAAGCGGTGAACTTTTTTGTAACCTTAAAATGTAACCTTGTAAGTGAGAAACAGCCATGTTTACAAATTTCGAAAGTAAATTGAACTATTTTGTTACTAGGATAACATAGTCGTCAGGTACCTGACATAGTTTGCGTCGTAGAGATACAGCTTACAAGAGAGCAAAGATTCAGATATCTGTCTCTTTCTAGTTAGTACAAATTACTCGTGTAAAAAAGAAAGATATGATAAAGGGAGTTAACAAACAGAACATTACGGGACCCAGGATTTGAATGTACACATTTATGTTTAAGGCTAAAACACTGACTTTCGTATTTTTTTAAAATCAACAATGGGTCGTCAAGTACAGTAATAACATGATTTAGTGGTTAATTTTGATGAAACACTTCAGGAACGGAATGCACTATTTTCTACTGTCTATAAAGTGCAGGCGTTTACCTGTAAGCTCGGCGGGCAGTGGTCAAGGAGTTCTAGCATGTGTTGTATGTTCTGCGCGTCCTGGATCACGAAGTTCAACTCCATGTCGAACTCGCCGCCTACCAACTGTAACAAAACCATTGACACAGTCATATAAAACACCATTTCAAACAAATATGATGAATACTTGGGACCATTTTCCAGTAATTAAAGGTAAAGTCAACTGCTATTAATACAAGTGTTTCAGAAGTTATACGGTGTAACTAAAGTAACCTTAAAAGAGCGAGAATTACAAGTAGCGATTCGACATCATTCATTGACATCGATACAGTTCTTGGACAAAAAGCCATCAATTCAGTGTAACATTATAGCCGAAAACAGGATCTCACGCCTATAGTTATAAGTCAATGCAACCGATTGTCGATATATTTACGTTACATTACACATATACTTGCAGCGAAAATAAATGTAACCTCTGTGATTACTAATGGGCCTTGTAAGTATTCTGGTAATTCGTATCAAAGAGATTGAAATATTAGGTGGATCTTGAAAAGCCATGGGCACAATAGGATTGCGTCCTTCCACCGACATTCAATTTGCGCGATCGGTCAATCTCTTATAGGTTATGCGAGCCTGGTACCCGTGCCTATTGTGCTGCTCACAATGGCACCACCAAAGAACACGAAAAATAAACTAACAAGCGCCTTTTTCATTATAAGTATTTTATATGTACTTTTACGTCGAATGGCTTCTTTTATCTGGCAACCGAATTCGTTTTTACCGATTTACATAATTTGATGAGGCAGGTAATGTACATGAATATGTTTATTCAATCTGGTATTGACATTAAGTTCTTAATATTACGATTCATTCTGGTCGATCAAAACGAAATTGACAGCCAGATGGAAAACCATGCCAGGGTGTTACGAATCACGCACCCCATAAAAAGAGCTGCCTTTTTATCTGCGAGCCTAGTATAATCGCATGATCCCATAACGGGTTACCGTCTCCTCTGAGCGCGATTATTACCGGCATCCGAGACGCAACCAACGGTAATGTGATTGCTTGCCCGCCGGTTATTGCCGGCAGACCTATATCCGGTCGTAGTTGGCTATTCGTCGACAATAAGGTTGTTTTTCTATCATCAAGATATGAAAATTCTGATTGCAGAACTATATGTATAAAATACTTTGTTAATGCATGTGTTATTTTAGCTATGGTTGCACGCCTTCCGACAGGGGTAAGCAGAGCTGTGTAAATAGAACACACATACCCGGCTTTTAACCGGAGAGGTTTCAGGCCAACGTGCAAGTGATACTTCGGTATCGTGAGCGTAAATAGGCTACGGTAACCGCTTCCTATCAGGTGGGCCGTATGCTTGTTTGCCACTCTTGCGGTATAATAATAAAAAAAAACGTAACAGATGACGGGTCTATCGCCGTTACTGAAACACGACTAGACTATACATACGTCTTTGAATTTAACAAACATAAGCAGGCTTACTAATCACTGTACTTAAGTTTAGAATTCGTACAATCGCAATTTTTATGTTGTAGGCAACTACTCGAACCATTCGGCCACCAGCAACCATTCAGCTCAGTGTTAGTTAATAAAAGTAATTAATAGTATTTTATTATATATCCATGTAAACATGGGTAAGGATTTACTTCAAGCCGACTTCTGTCGACTTACTCTTACCTATGTAGGTATTAGCGACACAAAGAAATATTCCAACATTGTAACCCTTTCTATTGTCGATCTGATTAAATAGTTGTAAGCTCCAAGTTTGTTTTCACATCAGAACAACATTTAGGTACGAAATGTGTCAGGTATCCGCTATTCGTGAACGCCGCGTGCCGCTCAACTATATAGAGCTTTTGCGAAATTCTCACGAGCGTGTCGCAGCCCGCGCCCTTGTCCCGTGTCGCAGCCCGCTGGGAAATACCCCGACTAGGCGCATTAAATGCGATGACACGATACCATCACGTATCTCCACCGAGCTCAAACTAAATATCAGAGAAAAGTATTCTTGTAACATATATTAATACTACTACTAACATGTACAGAATGAAATTGCCCCAAGAGACCACAACTGCGTACTTGCGTTCATTTATCACCTCTTCAGAGTTTAACTGGGAAGCACACCCCGAAAGAGTTCCAGTTTTTTCCTTTTAATTATAAAAAAAATATTACTTATAACACAAGGCTCTACATAGCTTCATAATGCACGGGTTCAGATATCAAGCTTTAAATATTTGATATCGTAAGTTTCACGATTGTATCGAAACTTGATCACGGCTAACAATGTTGGAATAGAACCATATTAGAATTCTTGAAAGACTGTGATCCCTAGTCCGGGTTTGTAACATCGCTCCGAGTATGTGTACTCAGCTTGCGGCGAGAGATTTGTCTCTGGAACGAGGCTGCGCGAGATTTTATGACCCACTCCTCGGGTGAATTATGTCCTGGTATACACACCCCTCGTGGCTATTTGATACAAAACCAAAACACCAAATTATTTCTACTGCCGGCAATGTAATTACAAATACCACGTCTTATTTAATCTGTCATTATTGAAGAGTTAAAATAAATAATAATAATAATATATCCTCACGCCTTCCCACAAGGGTCCCCGTTGAGTTAAAATATATGTAAAATAATGATCATTAAACATTTCTACAAAATTATCTTTATAATTGATCTTTGATTACATATTTATTTCTTGTTGACTGACGTAGACATATTATCCTCAATTATGTTATTTTAAAATATTATCCTCAAGAACCCCACCAATAACTCCACTCCACCACGCATGAATTTTCCTAATACTCCGTACTTTTCAATAAGAGTGTTAAAGTGTTTATCAATAACATTTGCTGGGCAGTTTCTTGGCTGCGACCCAACGCTGTCAATAACTTAGTGCATCGACAACCTCCACGACTTCATGAGCTCTTGGTATAGATAATGTTAATTCGGATAAAATTAATTAGGTTATTAGAACGAATTCTGATAAGCAAGAACGACAACGAAAAATTAAAAAAATATAATTTACATACATACATATCATCACGCCAAGTCCCTAACGGGGTAGGCAGAGAGTATAGAGCGCCAGTTCTCTCTAGACTTACATACTTCTTTCGCTTCGTCCACATTCATCAGTCTCTTCATACATGCTCGTCGGTTTCGAGTACTCTTAACGTTCCCGTCCTTCAGAGTCCGATCTATTTGATCCAGGTAGTTGGAACGTGGCCTTCCTCTGCCTCTTCTTGCACACACTTTTGCTTATATTATTATAAAATATAATTTGAAACTGAAAAATTTTTCTCTAACGTACACACTTCGTACACATTTCGGATTAGTCCTATCGAATAAACATATGAAGCAACAACGCAGGAGAGAGTCAGCTTTGCAATTAATTAAATTAACCTTAAAATACATTCTGTATAAACACACGTGAAGTCGACATAAGCGCGTTATTTAAATTCAATGAATAAGGAAGACCAATGCGAAAGGTTTCCTGGAATTTTCAGCGAGCAAGTCTCAATTACAGAAGATTTCTTGTTTAACCGGCCTGGGCCGGATTTGCCCGCTGCGGGCCATCCCGGGGGAGCCTTGGGATGGTTTTCTACAGTAGAACCGGACTATAAAGCTTCTATATCCAGGTAAGAGTTTGATACATTAAAATGCTCCTGTAGTGTTATGTTATACAATAATAATAATTTATTTTATAAACTTTCGGTCGCAGGAGTTTAGTACACCCGAGATTGCGGTAGGAGCCGTGGCCGCGGTTTGAGTAGTTGCCTGCAATAAAAAATCGCATGTTCGTATCCCGACTTAACCTATGGTTTTTTCTTATCTTAAGTATAGTGATTAGACACGCCACTAACTTTACGGTCGATATTCAGTTATAGCCAAATTAAAGTAAATGAGTACCAAAACCTAACTGAACCAAAGTACATGTGTAACTCCATAAGATTGGAAAGGACAATAGAATACCACTTTACAAGGGATAAAACTCAGAGGAGTAGCGCTTTTGGGTCCCTTTCTAATGTTATATACGTCTCTGTCGCTTTCAACCTAACCCATGACTTAACTTCTGCAAAGTCATGAGTCCCTGGTAGTTCGATTAGATTTTATTGCACGGTAGGTGACATATAATGTTTTTAAAGATTAATCGACGATATTTGTAAAATTTTAAACGCACACTTTATTTTAATTTTAGAATTTAAAAGTAGATCAACAGAATACTAGGCCAACAGAAAATGCGAGGCTTACAAACTGAGCAGGTTTGTACCATAACGATGAGTGAGTGAGAGAGAGATCCCAAGGGATTTATGAGCCATTATAAATTCACACGATCAGTAGGCGAACAGGAATGTAAAGAGCAAATATTCAATGGTTACGTTACCAAACCCGCACGTGAATACGTACTGCACAAATTTGTATGTATTAATCACACAATTTGCGAAAAGGAATCCTATATTATAATTCTTTTAAATGTAGTCGACATTTGCGAAAACGAAAAGTGGCGTGAATATGCAATAAAAGTACCAGGGCGGCATAGCTGGCAGAGGATGGCAGTTCGCAACAAGGGATGCTGCAGCAAGTAGCCCCCTGCGGTTAGGGGCGGAGTCGGCCTGAATAGCAAGCGTAGGGTGCAGATTTATCCCCTATGTCAACGTCAGAGTACTCGTTAAATATTTGCTTACAGAGCATTCTGCGAGTTGGTTACATGCGCGACATAACTTTTCCGTTTTGAAGTTGGTGACGTTCACCCCGTTAAAGTATGACGAATAATAAAATAAGCATTTTGCTACATTGTGCAAGCCAAAACATTCGTCGTCTCTCAAAAAGTCAAAAAAATAATTTCTGTGAACGAATACTTGTGTATCTGACAAGTACTGCGACCCTATTAACGTCGGCTTGTCGTTATTGTGTGGCCGGATGGCCAATGTGCTATGTTCAGGCTGACCTCCAAAGGACCACCCTCAGCCCCTGTGCGGAGGACGTCACTCGCTTTGACGTCCAATTAGTTTGGCCAACCAATTACCTTTATAGAGAGGTGATTATAGTCACAAAAACAAGTGGGCATTGCAATTTATTTAGACGCGTTACAGAGCTAAGGGCAGTACTTAACCCTTCGGCGCGTTAACGCTGCACGGGTCAATGAGGCTGCTCGTTAATAAAACGACTTTCATGACTCCCGCTGGGCGAGATGGACCAGCAGGGAGATTATGTGCTTCCTTTATAATACATACATTTTGTTAACAATATATTTTATAACATGAATTTGTATATTTTCATTAGTATTATGAGACTAGCTGTACCGCGGACAATTATATTTCAGTGGTAATATTTTACTGTTTTTTTTTTTATCTAATCATATTTTAATATATATCTAATCATATTCTAATAATAAAATTTATGGATTTAACCGTATCATATGTGTGAATATTCAGCTAATAAAATCTATATTTGTGCACCGTATACCGATTTTGTATGAAAGAGGAACAAACATTAATAAGATTAACGTAAATACATACATCATTTAATGATAAAAAAAATGAATTAATTGTCACTACTTCTTCTTAATTCATGGGAGAAGCTTTGCATGGAAGTGCATCTTATACAATGGCTAAGGCAAGAACTTTATTAAATGCCATAGGGTTCAAAACTGAATTGCATCTGCTACGCGCGAAGGGATCGTCAAGCTCCACCTCCTTATACGCCTCAGTATCTATGCTCGCCTGGTACTTTGAAATGGCATGTGTGACGTAAGCAAATGTTTTGTTATTAAATAGCAAGCAGACAACGAACACTTACATGACTTACATTACTTACTTACATACAGCTACATTAACTCTGTCATTATTCAAGTAGTCATCTTCACGATAAACAAAAGCAAGTTTGAACAAAAAAAAATCTATTTAATTAATTCAATCACCATGTACCATTTAAACATCACATTAACTGTGTTCTGCCTAATAAATGGCGAAAAAAAATTCATTTACGCCACAAGGGTCCTCGAAATGGTAGGCAGAGGTACATATTTTGTATTCTAGATGCCAAAGTGACAATTGGCGAGTCCATCGCCGTTGCTCAAGCACGACTATACATTTATTGAAATTCTTGTCAATTGTATGCACGTTTCCTCTATATGTTTTCCTCCGTTGTGTTCAGAAAACTCAAGGTAAGTCGGCATTAGAACTTGCAATCTTTGTGTAGCAACTACTCGAACCATTAGCCCAGCACAGCTTATTACAATTTAAATAAAAAAATATATATGTCAATTTGTAAATAGGAAAAATAGCAGACAAGCAGAGTGTCATAAACAAAATTCCCCGAGCCATTACTGAAAGTAAGAATGCATGTAAGACTGCCATTATATAAATAGGATAACAGACTATACGGGCGGGCGCTTTCAGTGGAACACCAAAAACGGCGGTGAAACGTATGACACGGTGTTGTCATGTTTGGCTTAAACCGCACTAACTGCCTCCCGCGTGTTTGTATATGTGGCATCCACGCATATATTCAACTATGGATGATGAAAATCATCTAACGATTTAAAATACACACCACTAATGCTTATGTGTGATGATTTATGAAAATACTTTTATATCAGGAATTCCATAGGAATCAAATCAACACGATAAGATCTATTGAACACTTGTAGAACACACTTGGTTCCCCGTTCAAATTGTAGTTTCTAGACTGGAGCACTGCAATATGGTAAAAAAAGCCAGTAAGTTCACTATGCATGGAGTTTCAGCTCAGATCGGGTAAGTTCGACCAATCTTTATTTTCGTCAATGGAAATTCAGAATAATAAATTAATAATATATCCTCACGCCTTCCCACAAGGGTCCCCGAAGGGGTAGGCAGAGGTGTATAGGTAATACCCACACACCCACTTTCCGCCAGAGTTATATTAGGTGCCAACGTGACAGATGGCGAGTCCATAGCCGTTACCCCAGCTAATTATTGTAAAATGTATAGTCGAGCTGATACTTTGTCAAATCAGAATCAAGTTTTATTTAAAAAAGAATTTTTAAATAAAACTTGAGTACATCTATTAAGTGACAAAGTAATAAAAATACGAGAATAAGAGAGGCATAGCTACAACTTAGATCTACAGCCTCCCAGGCCGTGAAGACCGTACTGATCGGCCGAGCCAAAATTAGTTAGGTGTCGGTGTGCGTCGCCGGAGCGTCGATGGCATACGTAATGCAATATTCTTATTCATGAGCTGTTTATCGTGCCCCGTGTCTCCCCCGATACCTCGGTTTCAAGTCACGCCGAACGATACAACATGTTCTCGAGCATGTTTCGCGATATAGGTAATGTTAATATTTGCCCAAGTGTAGGAGGATAGACCTTTCTCCCAGAGGGATTTATTGGGCACGCAATTCAGTTACTTGAAACACCAAAATAGAACGAAAGTTGACTTTCATATTCGATAGATGGCGTTGTGAGTTCCGAATTGATTAGAAATAAGGTGTTGGTTGTCTGGAATTTTTATACATAGGTTTGGTCATTATTTTGAAGTAACGAAATTTAATCGAGTAGGTAGATATAATTTCTTCGTAGTTAGAAAAGTGTCATTCGTTCGAAAGTTTGTGATTTCGACCCGTTTTTATCGCAACACAACACGTACAAATGATTTGAATTGTTGTGTTTTTAAATTTGTATATAAATAGGTGTTCGGTAATTTCTATGGTGTTGGTTTTCACCCGACAGTTTTGATTGAATTTATTTGATTTATTATAGGTTTGATATTTATGTAAGGATCGTAGCAAATGGAAAGAAGTGATCTCTGCCTACCCCTACGGGAAAGAGGTGTAATTATATATGTATGTATGAATATTGATATTTCCCTTGAAAATACATTCTATAAAAAAAAATACTTTCGCCGCGTAGCCGGAATGCGAAAAGGATGAGACTAAGTAGGTCTCCGGAATCAGAAGAAGCGCGGTATTGGATGACCGGCACGGTGCTTTACCAGACACTCTGAATTCACGTGAATTTGAAATATTCACGGAAAGGGAATCGCGCTTAAGTTCACAAAGAACTCTGACCGCGACTTTGCGCTCCCAGGAGAGCATCGAGGAACGCGAAGTGCGTCTATCAGCTGATCGAGAGCGTTGCGCCCTCTCAAGCGAGAATTGGTCTCTGTTGCCCATAGAAGATATAGTTATGAGTAGAAGAATATAATAAACCCGCTCGATCAGTACGTCTTGCAAACATCGACAGTTGGTGGGGAACAAATTAAAAGAGAGTCAAGCAAATCAGAGCACGTGAATGAATTTTTCATCTAGGAAGCATGTTCACACGAGGTGGAAAGTATGAAAAAGATATTGAAAGAGGGATAACGGCCGGTAATAAGGTGAATGGGGCCATGTCGGCGTTGATGGGCAGTAAGAGTAAGAATGCTCGAGTTGCTGTCCACAAAGCGAAATTGGTGCCTTTTTTATTCTATGGCAGCGAATCCTGGGTATGTCAAGGAAGTATGAAAATAGCTTAAATGCAGTTGAGGTGCGACCTCTTCGAAAAATGTGCGGAGTAACTATCCTAAATCGAATCTGTAATGAAAAGATTCGCAAATCAACTGGCGTGAATGAGGGCGTGATTGTAAAGATGAAGAAAGACATGTTATGTTGGTTTGGACATATAGAAGGGATGAGTAAAGAAAGATTGACGAAACAGATACACCTACAAAGCAAAAGTGTGTGCAAGAAGAGGTATAGGAAGATCACGTTTCAACTACCTATATGAAATTAATCTGACGCTCAAGGGCGGGAACGTCAAGAATCGTCAAGAAAGAAAAGAACGAAAGAAACCGACGGGCATGTACGAAGAGACTGATGAATGTGGACGAAGCGAAAGAGGTCTAGAGAGAACTGGCACTCTATACCCTCTGCCTACTCCGTCAGGGACTCGACGTGATCGTATGTGTGTATGTAAAAGAGAATATGCGTCAGAATTAAATTACGATCCAAAAAGTTTGAAGAAACACTGCAAAACGTCTGATCAAATTTAACGCCAGTACAGCGTCAAATATTTGATAGAGTGTGATGTAGTGTACAAAATACACTGAGAGAAATACTGTTTTTAGATGCACCCGATGGAACTCAGAAAACTTTTTGAGAAAAATTTAAATAACATTGGCTAACCAAAATTCGAATTAGGAGGCAAAATAAAATTGCAATTGGCGCTGTCTCCTCGGGAATAACAGCAACATTGTCTGGAGGATAAATCTTCACATACAACGTTTAAAAAACCCATCGATTTGGAGCACCAGAAAGCCCCGTTTGCGACGTGTCTCTATCGCAATAGTGATAAAGCCAGGGTTTTATGCGATTGCTTACTTATAATTTGGGACGAGATTACGATGGCAAACCGCAAAGCTGTGGAAGCCATACATATAGAAAAATTATCGGCCAATGGGAGGTGCTAGGGTGCTTTTCTGTAGTGACTTCAGGCAGACACTCCTTATAACCCGAGGATCGAGAGCTGGTAGGTGCCTGTCTAAAGTCTAAGTATTTTATGGCGTAGTGTTTTATCGACTCATTTGAACTTTCATATGCGAGCCCATTTAAGAGGCACCCTAAACGCGAAGAATTTCACAAATTTCTGCAATGCCATCTGATGACGGTACATATCCCATACAAGCAGGTGGTAAAATAATTTCACAAATTTCTGCAATGCCCTCTGATGACGGTACTTATCCCATACAAGCAGGTGGTAAAATAATTTTAGTCGAGAGCCTCTATTGTTCTGTTGCCTCACAGCTGGAGCTCATTTCCTCTATATTTGGGGAGCCCACAGAGATCACAAACTCCTCAAAACAACTAAGCAGCAACGCTCAATTGAAATGTTTCTAGGGAAAGAAGGGAATATACATCTATTAACACGGTTATGAACGAAAAAGATGTCTCCAAATATGCGGTAGAGTCGTATGATTTCCTAAATACACACAATTTATTTAAAAGACCGGCAACTCCAACCAGCAACCAATAACCGGCACTCGGCTAAAAGTAACAAATCTTCAACGAAACCAAAATCTTAACGTAAGTATTCCCAATTATTTTCCTTTTTGATTCAAACGTGTGCAATTCCCAGTTGGCCTCCGTTACGCTATGACTATTAACAAAGTCTAAGGGCAAACATTATCCGTTGCGGGGTTAGACCTCACTCATCATTGCTTTTCAAATTTAATTTTTTATCGTGTTAGAAACCCAAACAACCTTCTATATTTGCTAACATAGTACATGAGAAGCATTAACATAATCAAGTGCCTCATTAAATAAAGTATTTATGTGCTTTATTCGCAAATTCTTTATTAGTTCGTAGCTTGCATTACCCCCTTCTTATTGAACGAAACGTGTATATAGCACTATTATCTAAGCGACGCATTTTAGTTTTCAACAACCACGCGAACGAAGTCGCGGGCACAGCTAGTCTTAAATATATTAATACCTCAGAACAATAAGATTAATACATATTCTGTATACTGTTATTGAGTGACACTGACAGATAGTGATAGCCTGACCTGACTGAGATATACTAACCTAAAAGCAGCAGATTAACAATTAAGTTATAAATTAAACTGTTGATAATTGTATTCTACTTAAGCTTAATGCAGACAGTTTTCGTATTTATAATTAGATTATATTAAACAACATGTCACTTCCTCAAAAAAAGTATTATCGACAACGTGCGCATTCCAACCCTATAGCTGACCACTGTTTTGAATAGTAAGTTAAGTACGTAAGGTGGTTTTATTGTCTTCATTATCTTATTTTATTACTCTAATTTGCAGCCCTGTTCATCCTGACGATTACGACTGGAGTAGTTTATATCCCGTTCTGAAGAATGACATTGAAAATCAAGTGGAATTTCTTGATGTTGGTTGTGGCTACGGCGGATTATTGGGTTGGTACTGCCATAAATATACTCAATATTGTTAGTAGTTGCTGGTTTTAAATGTCTAACTATACATGTTAATTTTGTTACAGTAACTCTATCTACAATGTTTCCAAAGAATTTTATATTGGGGTTGGAGATCAGAGTGAAAGTGTCAGACTATGTAAATGACAGGATCAAGGCTCTCAGAGTGCAGCATCCTGGTCAGTATCAAAACATTTCTGTTTTGAGGACCAATGCCATGAAATATTTGCCAAATTTCTTTCATAAAGGGCAGGTAATTACCATTAAGTATACTTTTAAATACACTTTTCTATAGAATTGATAATGTATTTAGTTATATAAATTCCTTTACAGTTGAAAAAGATGTTCTTTTTGTATCCAGATCCACATTTTAAGAAAGCTAAGCATAAATGGAGGATAATCAATAAATGGCTACTGTCTGAGTATGCTTATGTTCTAGCAGAACAAGTGAGTACACAATTGTTCTGATGGATGAAGTCATGTTGTGGATGCAATATGATTATCTTTCTCAGGGTATTGTTTATACGATTACAGATGTTAAGGACCTAAATGACTGGATGGTGACACACTTTGAAGAACATCCATTATTTGAAAGGATACCTGAAGATGAATTAGTGAGTAAAATATATAGGGTTACAGTTTCGGTTGATCTAGTTCCTTTAGGGCTTTGAAACACAAACCAAAACCATTTTCAAGATATTGAAATTAAAATATGTCAATGTTTTTTAGAATTTGGGTACATAGTTTTTTTGTGTAATAGCTAATTTGCTATATGATGGTCAAAACCAACATGCAGACAACAACTATCAGTTGTCACTGATAGTTGAAACAATTAATTAATTTGTACATAGTATTCATTCCTTTGAGAGATATAAAAAATATATATGGCAGGCAGTTAAAAATAATCTTCTTAATACATACTAAATAATATGAAACTCTTCATTTTCTTTCAGAAAAATGATCCTATTGTAGAAAAATTATATGAAAGCACAGAAGAAGGTCAAAAAGTAACAAGAAATAATGGGGATAAGTTTTTAGCAGTATTTAGAAGGATTCCTGATGTAATGTCAAAATGAAATAAAAACTTATACTTAAAATCACTTCATTATTTTATTCATAAAATTATTACAAACTGTATTAAAAAATCTAGATAAATAACTGTACACATTTTTGCTTTGTAAGACACACAAACCAATATTAACTCAATATCAATCTAGTTATGGATGAAGTGAGAGCTGTTAATCTAAAAAAGAAATTTCATCTTTACAGTCTACCTTCCAATGACCCCATGCCACCCACGGCTTGATAAATATGAATGAATACATTTTCAAGCTCATTGTATTCAAACATTACTTATATAAGCAATGTGTATATGATGTAAAACAGCAGCAGAATTTCTTAAACCTAAGACTCATGGCCACTTTTTCATAGATTAATTAATTAATGAAGGAGCTATGTATATTTCTTACAGCCTTAGTGTTATTTACCTCTGCAATTTTTTTTCCATAAAGTTGACCCACCTAGCAAGAGGGCGGGACATATTCATATGTTTTCGCATATTTCCTGCAGATGTCAAGATCCATTCCTTCTTTTCTGCCAGCTTTGGATGAGACAGGAGTGAGAACAAGAGTGCTGCTCTCATTTCAGCTTGATTGGGATACATATGGATTCCTTTCTTGGCTAGTCGGAGAGATTTTACATAGTCTCCTGCTAGGTGCTCAGCAATGCTAGCGGTAGCAAGGAATTTGCCTGAGTTACAATCACATTGACCATATTCTGCAGAAAGCAAGGCTTTTTGAGCGCAAGTGCTGGCTATCTTCGCTTTTTCATTTGTAGCTCGTAGGCAGTATTGTGCCATACAATACCATAACATTGGATTGCTTGGGTGATCATGCACAGAGTCACTCAATAGTGTGATGGCATGTTCTATTTTATCTTCACACACAAACATATAAGACCTCAGAAAACCTATATCAAATCCAAAATTAATGTCTAGTTCATATTTCTTTAATTCACCAAGAGCTAGTTTTGATAAACTTTGGTCAGAATGAATCAATCCCAGGGAGCATATAGCAAATAAACTATTAGCAGTGGGCCTGGTCTGAGATATTTGGATACTGCGGAACAATATGGTCTTAGCATTGTCTATACCCTTGTGAATGTAAAGTATTCCTGCCATAGCTACTAGTAGATCAGCTTTTTCATCATCATTGTTACTCAACCAGTGAAGAGCTGTGTCATACACTGAATAAGCTTCTTCATACAATCCTTTCTTTAACAAGGCTAGGGCTAGTCCTGTAGTGGAATACAAACTGGCTTCAGTTATAGCTTTATATATTTTAACTGCATCTTCATACTTTTCAAGTCTCACCAATGTCCTACCAATATTCAAAAGTATAATGTTCTTCCTGTCTTCTTTAGCACATTCTAATGCTTTTTCGTAAGATTTTAAAGCTGGCCTAATTAGGCCACTTCTTTCTTGTAAAATCCCGAGGATATTACATGCCCAGGCATTATTAGGTTCAAAATTCGAATACCATTCTATTAAGTCCATTGCATATGGTATGGCATAGAGTCCCTCAATAATATATTTATACTCACGGTCCTCCATATACTTGTTGGTTATCAGTGTACGACATACCCAATCGGCATAGCCAAGAGCACTTTCAGGATGATAGCCTAAACGAGAAGCGTGTCTAAATAGGTCCATAGCCTCTTCTTCTCGAATTTCTTCTGCAATCAGTCCTTGTCCAATCCAACTCTGAGGATATGATGGCAATGTGGACTGCCCCCGCCAGAAGCAATAGTTCGCGAGTTTGTAAAGCTTCAATTTTATGTAGAGGGTGCCCAAGTTACACCAAATTTTCGCTACTGACCATTTACGAGTAAGTATGAGAGCCTTTATAAAACAATGTTGGGCAATTTCATATTTTTTTATGACTATGCATATTTTACCAAGCAAATTCCAATAACGCCATAGGGAAGGCTTTTCTTTGATGCAGGTAATAGCGAGGTTAAATGATATGAGACTGGTGGCTTGTTTCTTACTATTATGAGAAAAAGCAAGATAAGCTGATGCTAAATCATAAGAAGTGCAATGCTGTTTTTGTTTTGCTATATGTGAATAACAAGCTATTGCTTGAGGGAAAATCTCATCTTTGTCTTTTTTAACGACATCGGAACCTGTATCTTTGACCAATGTAGTTGGCATTATCACATAGGCATATTTATTTGGTAGATTAGTTATAAATATAAGTGTATCTGCCATTAACTTCCAAAAACAGGAAAATGTTTGTTCTTTGGATAATGCAGTTGATATATGGACCACGGCTCGCTGTGCACAGTCTCTGGCACTTCCATAAATCTTAGCAGCAACTTTTTTCTTAGCAACCCTCACCCAAGTTTCGGCCACACCTTTCAAGGCTAAGATAGAGTATGAATCAATTGTCAATACTTTCTCAAAAGTGGCTATCGCCTCCTCATATTGTGTCAGCAATGAATAAATGTAACCAATTCTTGTCAGGCAGTGACAAGACTTGCTGGCATCTAGTGTCATCACCTTATTATAGGCCCTCAGTGCTGACGAGTACGACCCTCGGGAATAATACGCGTCGGCTAAGCATTCTAACGCAGTAGCATCATTATGGCTTCTCTTAATAACATCTCTGAAGTTAATAATTGCTTTGTCCCATTCTCGTTTATTTAAGTGGTGAAGACCCAATCTTAGGTTTAACCAAGATTCGTTAGATGATGTGTTCTTCTTAATATTGTTAAGTAAATCATAATCTGCTTCTTTTTCACCCAGTTTAATATAAACTTCACTTAAATGTTTTGCAATATTACAATCAATAGAGTTAAGACTGTAAGCTTTTTCATAACACTTTTTTGCTTTATCCATATCAGTTTTGCAATTATTATAGAAGTGTCCTAAATAAAGAAATGTATCTGCATGATCAGGATTGAGCTTTGCAGCTTTCAATAGATTTATGTGACATTTATCAAATTGTTTTAAGCCCCAATAAGCTTTCCCTAAGTAAAATATATTGAGAGCATTGTGATCATGGGGCAGTAAAAGATTTATTATTTCCTCATATTTCTCTTGCTTCATAAGTAACAGGGCTTGAAGCTGTATGTAGTGTTCACTTGTTTGGAGTTCTTTCAATATATCATCTGCTGGTTCATTTGCTTCTATAAAGCACTCTGCTAGTATTGCTTGCTCCAACTTACTTAGGTGATTATGAGGTATTTCTTTTACAACAGATATAGCTTGTTTCCACTTGTACTGTCTAGCTAATGCCAAGAATTGAAGTTTTTTCAATTCAATTATAAGAATTGCTTCTTTTGCTTTGGTTAAAAAATTTGTAGCAAGTTTCTGTGACACTGACCACTTTTTTAGTTTGTTTGTACATCTAATAATAAATATTGCTTCTGTTTTATCTGCTTCATTGTAGTTAATCAAAGGGACACAAAGTTTGTACGCTTCTAAATAAAATGATGTATCATACAACATCATGCTTTTTAATAAGCTTGGATATTTTGAGTTTGTTATTCCTTGAGTAATGAGATTTATGTTGTTTTCTATATTGAAGTTATTGAATGACATGTTATCAATGTAATTCATACATAAGTGCTTACAAAGCCATTCTCTTAACACAACATTTTTAGAGAAGAAAGGCAATTTGATTATTTCTTCAAGCGCAAGAACCTGATCACATTTTTCAATTATTACCTTGGCATAAAGAAGTTCTAACATTTCACTTGGTTCACTTTTGTATATGTTGTCTAAAACACTAATAACTTGTGGTATATATTCATCCTTGCATGGAACATTAGCCTTAATGAGATCAACAATCTGTTTCTCTGCAGCTTCTTTTAATTTATTGATTGGTTCTTTATTGATGTAACTTATAAGAATCTCCAGAGATTCAGCGTTTTGTAACAAACATCCTAGTTGGCCTAGCTTGGAGATAACTTCAAGTGATTTTTCTTCTTCCCATTGGAGGTTTAACATTCCCTTGTAAATTGGAAGAAGTTTCATTTTCAAATGATTGTCATCCTGCAACTCGTAATAGTTAGCTAGGCCTTGCCAAGCCAGAGGTTGATCTGGTTTACATGCTATAGCTTTTTGATATGCCAGTGGAGCATGATCAGAATCTTGAAAGGATTTACCTAGTAATACCAACCCAAAGTAGTTCTGTTTATCTTTCCTCAATATGCTTTTACAACATTCTTGTGCCTCTTTATAGCTTTTTTCATCAATAAGCTTTCTGGCTTCTTTCAACAGTGTCTTTACATCAGCCATCTGCAATTGTATTGTAATTAAAAAAAGGGAAATAATTTATGTACATGACAACAGTAGAAAAGGCTTGTAACATAAATCAAGAGCAGGGTTTGGTTTATATGTACACAGAATGTATGTTGTAATAATAATAATAAAATAAATAATAGGACTGTACCAATGAGTTTTTCTGAACTTAAGTACAGTGATTAGTCAAACCACGAGCTTTACGGTGAAGGAATACATCGAGAGGAAACCTGCATCATTCTGAGAAGAAATTCAAAGGTTATAGTCATGCTTGAGTAACAGCGCTGGACTCGCCATCTGTCACATTGGGATCTAATATACCTCTGGCGGAAAGTGGATGTGTGGGTATTACCTATACACCTCTACCCCTTTGAGGACCCTTGTGGAGAGGCGTGAGGAAAATAAATAATAATAACTCAACTGTCAACTGTTGTTTATAAGCCGATGAGGCAGTTTTACTCTCAGATGGTAAATTAGACATGAATTACCATAGTGAAAGCAAAATTTTAATAGAAGGGACTGCACCTAATTGCGGGCAAGACAAATGATCTGGTGTTCCAAAGAGGTGAACAGGTGACTGAGTGAGTTATATCAGTAAATGGGTGAATTCTAGAGCAAGTTAATGAATTTGTATATGTTGTAAGCATGTTCACAAAAGATGGAAAGTAGGAAAAGTATGTTGAACCCTGTGAGGGACTCGGCTTAATGATATGTACGTACGTACGTATGTAAAATACAATATAGGTAGGTATTTTCAGTAGCGGTGCTAAATTGTTGATTTTTATTTATGTGATGAGTAAATAAAACAAAGCACCTTCGATTTTAAGTTTGCCTCAATTTGTTGATCTTGAGTGTGGCGAAGTGTCTCTTTTAGCTACACAATCACAACATATCGCTGATTTAATATGCAATCATAGTAAGATATTTTAGTTGGAAATACTACGGTCAATATGTTCAATAACTTCAGTATGACAATCTATGAGTATGACAACAAGTTTGACTTTGACACCACTCTGACACATATTTTATCACACTCTATGCACAGACTAAATTTATATAATAATCAAATATTTTCAGATGACTGATATTCTATATATGTGATACACATCACGCCAGATCTCCCTACTAGGCATAGAAAGTATAACGCTAGTTATTATCATTTGAATAATATATTACTGATTTTACCTTATTTACGTCATCTCTTGATTTTATTTATGTATTCTTACTGGGTACTCTCACTCATAAACAATACAACAATTCTTACACAAAAAATGCTACGGAAGAGTAAAGCCTCCTATAGGAATTTCATGCAAAGAAAATGCTTGAACTATATTTAATTTGAGGATATTATTTTTAACTTGTACAACCACTGTGTAAATAAGCACCTTTTTTGTATTCCCACACAAAATTTGAATCTCGAAACTAGGCAGCATGATCTTTGACTCTTGATTGTTACAAACGAAACAAAGGGAAATAAATCAATTCTTGGCCCGGTGCTTGTCAAAATATTTGAAATGTGAATTGAAAACAGAAATTCAAATTGTAATGTAAACAATAACAATGCGAGGAATATTATTATTTATATGATTTTATTGGTTTCTTATTCTGAAAAACTATGGGGTCATCTGAAATATTGTCCGCATATATTGGGAAGCTAAGTAAATATTGATTTTTGAATGTATTTGGATCATACACTTGTATAAAGTATGAAACTTATCTTATAGCTAAATATCGCTGTTCCAGGTCATCCAATTAGAGAAATACGTGAACGAGCTTTACAGTTACTTAAAACCAAGTTACAATTAGGCTGGGAGCTCGAAGATGAGTTAGCTAGTACAAGGGAGCTGCTCGAAGCTCTGTTAGCGTGGTTTAAGGTCCCACAACCATCTTTGCAAAGGGATGCTCTTCAATTATTTCTTACCACCATTAAGGTATGCTAATGTTTTGGGGGATGAAATCTTATGGAAAATTTTATTACAATGGTGTATACATTTAATTACATTGTATGAATCCTATATAACCGCTGACATTACAAATATTTGTAAATGTACATTTCCAGTGCCAACTTTTAACTAACTTTGTGTGAAATAAGATGAAAAACTGGGAAGATTTTTGGACACAATATTAAACCTGTAGGTGTGCAGGATGGATTATAGTTGCTTATGAGAGTAATTGTTTTAGATTTTTTTTGTCTGCTGGTCTCTTTTCTCTTGTCTATCTAGTAATGCATACAAAAGACAACTTAATCCATAAATATTTGATGAGTGGATGAAATATATGGAGAAAAGTTGTTAAAATTGTAATTATTGCTGGTCCTTGTATCAAATCAGATTGTATTTGAAAAAAAATGTGTGTATAAATTATTTGCAAGTTTATAGGCTGTACCTACAGCTGCGGGTGCTACACACATGTATATGAAAACTTTCAGACAAAATCAGGTGGTTATATAACAAGAGAGTTTGGTATAAGGACGATAATTGACTCTTTGAAGAAAGTCAGGCATAAAATAGAAGCAGATGCACAGGAAATATATGATGATCTTGTGGAAACTTTAAGGTTCTTAAACTCAGTAGAGTCAGAGGAGAATGTTAATATTCCCAGACTCCATTTGGCTGATGAGATGAGGTAATAAAAGTATATAACTTTTATGTAAATATTGTCAAGTAAAATGCTATGTCTCAGAGGCAACTGTTGTAATTGTTGTAACCAGAAGCTCAGGAAAATGTGAAGATCAAACCTGTACATTTTCAATAAGGTGCCTAAGGCTGCAGCTTTGTCCTTTTTAACAAATTAGAGGAATGATAAACAAACCTAAGAACTTTATAATTTTGGTTAACACCTCAATATATCTGTGGCAAATAGAGGGTGCTGCTATGCATCTGCCTACCTTTATCTAAGGTATCCTTGAAGGAAAGAGTGTAGAAAATATAATATGCAATATTTTTAATTTCCAGCTCGGAAAGTGATGGTGCCAGCAATGGTTACTATCATATTAGTTCCAATACACAATCATCTAAGGAAAGTGCTATTTCTAATGATGTCATAGATTTTAATGTGGATGATATGTGAGTTTGATTATTTTTTATTTTTTCATTAGATATTGATCTGGTACTTATATTGATCTATAAGTATCCTTTACATTTTAGATAGAATATATTTAATGATAAATATGTTTAATATCATTAATGTAAACAAATATTACCTAATAATTTCAGTTCCAAAACAACAGATGGCGTTAGAGTTCTACTTTTTCCTTGGGTGGAGCTGTGTACCTCAGACTCTAAGACAATGCTACTTGTAGAAGATTCACTTAAGATGTTGAAGTCCACGCGAAGGTGCTGTAGATTCATCCGTGATGTGTTTCTGCGGGATTTCCCGGCGGAGATCTTCTTAAATCGACCTGAAATAATAAAGGTATTCAAAAGGGTTGCATATTTATTCTGCCTTTGCTATTAACTGAAATACAAATATCGGTAATATGATTTAGCGCTATTAATAATATTATCAGATATTAGGAGTATGTGCATTGCCACTTGCCATGACAGCCTCGTAAAATTCTAGTTTTCCCCATAGATGGCGCAATATATCCCGAAATACGGTAAAAATTAAATTTATACTGAATTACCTAACACATCAATTATACATGTTTATAACTGCGTCAGCACATGATATAACAAGATATACGACTGTTGTCATGTACATAGACTGATGCCATATACAAATTACTTAAATGTATATGAATAAATGTAATTTACTTAGGATAATATTCAAGATTTGAATGTTCCAGAATCTGCTGTCAATATCAGATGGCGGTCACTCAGGGCGGCCCGGTGAGGCATTGCATGTATTACTGTGCATAACGCGGGCTCTACGATCGAGACTCTCACAACTTACGTGTTTGGACTTAGTGCATCATACGCAGAAGGTAAACTCTCAATTTCAACAGTTATTGGTAATCCAAGTTGGCATGCACGGACTAAGTGAAGTGTGGTTGAAGCTAGTGCTCTGTGCTGGTTAACCAACTTTTTACGAAAACTAGAAATTACTTACGAAATACTCTCTGTTTGTGATTTGATATTATAAAATATACTACTTACATCTGGGAACTACTTACGTTAGATTTGTCGTAAGGCATCATAACTAGTACTAAAATTATGAGAGCTAGTTTTTTATTACTCATGATCGCATTAACTGTCTTAAGAAAAACTCATTTGTACAGTCGGGATTCGAACTTGCGATCTTTGTGTCGCAGGCACTAGAACCACTCGGCCACCACGGCTCTAATTTTTTTTTAATGTTTGTTCATATGTATGAAACATTTTGAGAAATTATGTATGAGAAATAAAGATGTACCAATGAGTTTAACTGAATGTAAGTACAGTGATAAGTCACACCAAGAAAAACATCGAGAGGAAACCTTTATACGCTTGAGACGTAATTCAAAAGGCGTATGTAGTAGTGCTTGAGTATTAGCGTCTTAAAATATATCTCTGGCGGTAAGTGGGTGTGTAGGCACTACTTATACATCTCTGCCTACCCCTTCGAGGACACTTGTGGAAAGGCTTGAGGATATGTATGACATATTTACCTCAAATATGTTTTGAGCAGTGTTCTATGTAGTTTTCAGATGACCAGCAGTGTATGGAGGACGGGGTGAGGTCGGAACTAGAGAGGATTGCTATCGATGGTCTCCCGGACACTCCGGTGGAGGATGGCCTGGCTCCCTTACGGCAGCTGCCCGCGCCTATATTTGCATTGGATGCACTGCACGCCGTGCTCTCGACTATGGCGCGAAGCGTCATTATGGTGGACTCCAGGGATTGCACAGAAGTACTTGACATGGTGATGAGCTTGATTGATAATTGCTTTATACTAGCCATCTACAGCGCCTTCGTGCGGGTGCCATTCAGGCATAAGCTTAATTAGCCAAATCCAGTCATAATTTTTCGTATAATTTCGTATATTCGAGATGCGGCGTAATATAAAACCTTTACTACTAACTGTGCCCCCTGTGCCCCATGGACTCATACGCGTAAAAGTCGATTTCATTAGTATAATTTTATCATGACTTATTGTATATATATATCCTCACGCCTTCCCACAAGGGTCCCCGAAGGGGTAGGCAGAGGTGTATAGGTAATACCCACACACCCACTTTCCGCACAACTACATTTGCTTTTAGCAAAGTATATTATTAATTTTATAACTGAGTATGTTTTCAGAGAGAGTTAAACACGTGTTTAGATCTGGTAGAAAATCTCATTAATCTGCTTATGGAGTGTGTGACAGAACATTTCTGGAGTGTTGAGCACAATGTTAGAACGCACAGGGATATATCACACAAGAGTTGCATGGCCATGCGGTTGCTGGGAGACCTGCTTGATAAATACAGGTGGGTGCATTTCTTCGTTTTTTTTTCACACAACAAGAGTAGCAAACAAGCATGCGGCCCACCTGATGGGAAGCGGTTACCGTAGCCTATTTACGCTCACGATACCGAAGTATCACTTGCGCGTTGCCGTTTTCTGTTCGGAGAACACTACTGTCTTGGCAGCATGAGACTAATCTCTGCCATGCCTTACCTTATAAATTCCATTCAATCCACTATATGTTGCACCTTTGAGGTAAACATAATAGAAAAAAAAATAATTAAAAAAAATGTGTAATGTACACATCATCACGCTGAGACCCTCGCGCGGTAGGCGGAGAGAGTGGAGCGCCAGTTCGATCTAGACTTCAGAGCTCTTTCGCTTCGTCCGTCTAAGGGCTCCCACACATAAACACGATACGACGTCGCGTCGTACAACGATACGACATCGTAAAAAAACATGACATCGTAACGTAATGTAACCTCTTTCCATGCTGTTGTTTTTGCATTTTTATTCTTGTATTCTTCAGATGTTTTGTCCCATAGTACGGGACGCTGCTCGACTAGGGTAATTAAATGATCGACTTCAATAACATCCGTCATCTTTGAATTTTGAATAGCAACTGCGCAGGATTGCATCGTGAGTTTCTAACGACGCAACGTCGTATCGTGAAACGACGCCGCATCGTTGTACGTTGCGTCGTCGTAACGTGTTTATGTGTTTGAGCCCTAATACCTTGATAAATCGATTGTGCAGCCGAGCATTCCACAAGGAGACTGCTAGAGGTCCGTACCGCGCGGCGTGGCTGCGGCTGGCGAAGCTCGGCACGCGGTTGGCGCGGTGGGCGCAGGCCGGGCCTCCGCCCCCCGCCGCCCTGCAGGCCGCGCTGCAGGCCGCACAACTCGACCCCGCCACGCACCTGTTCTACCCCGACCTTACTCTTCAACTTGCTCAAACAATGCAGGTACTTGCCCAATACCACAACTGGTTTAGCTGGTCTAGTCGTCGAAGCTTTTGGGGGCGGATTTGCGGTGGATAATGTTTGTACTTATAATGTCCTATGTCCTACATTAAGTCATAAATCGTAT